>APFE031193472.1:7338-26769 GCA_000404065.3 Pinus taeda | reverse complement strand
ATTGTGCCTCAACATAGTGAGCGGATTCAGGTGCTTTACCTTTGTCTGTATCATCAGTTTTACCTTTCTGTTGGTTTCTTTTCTGCTCAATTTTGTCCCAAGTAGCTTGCATGTAGAGGCATCATGTGATCCATTTCTTTTGCAGCATATGCAATGCAAATCTGCCTTCTCTCCTTGAGAATGTCTGCCCCCCCTGCCTCTGAAATATCTTCCTCTTCCTCTTCGACCACCTCTTCCTCTTGTAGAATCTTGAGCAGGATGCTTTTCTTTATGAGCAAGGCACACAACTTCTTCAGAAGTTTCAGGGGCTCTCTTCTTTCCAAAAACTTTCTCTCTTTCAACAAACTTTTTCACAAGAGAGTCAAAGATTATATCTTTGAGATTTCTATTTGCTTGTAATGACTCAAGATAATTGGAGTAAGTAGGATAAAGTGCCTTGAGAAAAGCAATAAGAGGAATATCCAATTCAACCTTAGTGGATTTTATATCATGCATTATAGACTTTACTTCAGATGCAAGAGCAAGAGGATCATTTGCAGTTCAAGAGTGAAGAGTTTAATCATAAGTTGGACGACTTCAAGTGCAGAATGTGAGTCATAGAGTTCTTTCAGCTTTGTAAAGCTTCAAAGGCAGTTGAATATGATGAAATATGGCGACTCACCTCCTTATTTACAGATGCTGCGATTAATGCATACGCTTTGCTGTTCTTGTTTTCCCAAATGGCGAGCTCTTTGTCTGAGGTAGGCTTTTCTGGGTCATTGTCTCCTTCTCTGACACATACTCCTTTCCACAACTCATTGAAGATAAGGGTGTGTTGTATCATCCGGGACCAATCAGGATAGTTCTCCTTGCGAGTGAGAACTATTCCCACCATGGATATGATTGAATGCATTCTGTGAAAAAAAAATAGCTTATGCTGATAGAATAATACTTCTAATGGAAAAAAGAATGTGCTTTTGTGGAGGGAAAGAAAAACTTTTGCTGCTAAAAAAATGATTCTAAGACGAATGCTAATAACATGTTACCATTGTAACATATATCACCACATATATATCACTGCATAAACAATTTGAGCGCTTTGTGTTACTACTGTAATATATATCACATCATATGCATAAACAATTGAATGCTTTGTTTAAACGTTGCCCTTTACTACGAATCTTCAATGATGGCTTCCGAATTGGAAGCTGCCTTTATGCTTTTGATCTCACTTTCGATACCAGGACAGTATGCCGCGGTTCGAAGAACTAAAAATTGCTTGATTCAAGGTTACAATGACTCTTACGCTGCACCAACACTTAAACTCTCAAAGCATAAATCGAATGCAAACACAACTTATCACTTGGATTCACTTTCGCAGCATGGGTTAAGAAGGCTCAATCACATGATATGAAGCTGTAGAATATTGTAAATATGCCATTGACAAGACGACAGGAGTTGCTATTCTAGAGCCAATACCGATTTCGGTAACTACGTGTTAATCGTTTCACTTTCGCAGCATGGATCAGGAAGGCTCAATCACATAATATGAAGCTGTAGAATATTGTAAATATGCAACGGATTTCGGTAACTACATGTTAATCGTGAACAATGATCTAAAACATACAATAAAACACACTATAATCAAGATCCACTGAGTCTCCAAACACTGGTCTGCTGTAAGTCTCTTTGCAGTAGAAAATATCATTCTCACTGCTAAATTTCGCTACCATAGTTATACCACAGAGACGCCAACAACATTTCACATATATTCCGGAGCCGAATAATTCCTAGAACATTGTCATTGGTTTGTAGGTGAGCTGGGGGAGGAATTCATTTGTAATGAAACGGGACCAATCGAGGGACCGTGAAGCCATACTCCTTAACAAACCAGATCTTATATTAAGGCTTTGAAACAAATAACCAGGTATGCAGAGGGAGACAATATGTCATACCACAGTCATATACCATATCATTCACCAAAAATGAAAACGTATATACCATATAGCGTTTCAAATATTTCTTAATACAGCATTTCAAAAACCAAGGGTTTCAATCGCACAGTTTGAATTGCTTTTGACTGCAGCTAGAGCGTCCTTCAATGAAAAAAAATTGAAAAATAATACCTCTCAATTGAATACATATGCGTTATGGCAGAGGAAGCAGATTATGGGACAAAGGAGTTACAAGGCACACTAAAAAAAGAACCTGGGACCTGTGCTCTGATACCATGTCAAGCTAGGAGTAACTCTAGAAAAACTGATACGATACTTTCATTAGGTAGCTATTGTTATATACACATGAATGTGACTGATCAGTTCATGTTCTTGATGACTGTTCACATTCCAGAAGATTAGGTGTCAACAATGTGATCTAAAATGATTTCAAATAACAATCGGTAATAAAGATCATTCAAATTTTATGATAAAATAATTCGATATAGATAAACCACTTCATATAAAAAGTTAGACGAAACAGTTGTGAAAAACATATCACATAATAAGCTACTCATACATTAAGCATAAATAAATAGCTATCATCGTACAAAAGTGCCAAATGATAACTCAGGCATTCACGCATCAATATATAAACAACTGAACATGAATATCACTTTAACGCAAAGGCAGAAATAGTTAAGAGATACAAGTACCATTTATAACTAGTTCTACTTATGAGCTTCAAGCGATAATGATTTATCTCTTCTTAATCCAACATCCACTAAGAGTACAAAAGTGCAACATTAGTAGCAGATATTAAATGCAGATATCAATAAATCATATTCCATTCATTCATCAAAACCTCCTTGGAGGGTGCAAAAGTGCATATTCCGAGGACAAGTTTTTGATAAATTTCAGGACCCTTCTCTAAATGCATGAGAAGGGTTTAAATACTACTAACTAAATGTAAAAATAACTTATTACAAAAATGTAGGATACTGTTTAAATGACCGTCATTTTTTTAGGCAAAAATAAAGCAAAATTAATACTAATATTGAATCTAAAACTAACAACTAACTATTTATGTATCTGCTCCTTGAAATCGCAAGCATTCGGCATTTGCTTAAGAAGAGTTGGTTGGCCAACTTCAGACTTTAACTATCCTGCGAAAATGGAATCAGCAAGAGCTGGCACCCTCTTCTCGGTAGAATTGATGATGCATTTGAGAGTCATACACTGGCTGTGTGGTTTTACCAAATACGCCCAGTAAGAATCCCAATTCAACTTAGTTAATCTTTTGATTGATTCTTCCTTTTCTTGAGCCTTCTGTCTCCAACCTGTTTGCAATTGCTGTACTTTCGGTAGATACCCTGGAGTGGTTTCTAAGATCAGATTTCCCTATGAAAATTTTCATTTATGCATTCAATAATATTGATTGTTGTTGTGGCTGCTTCTTCTACCGCTTGCTCTGCTTTTCTGATTTGTGCATCCCATTTGTTAAAGAGAATTTCTTTGTGATTGTCGTTGATTATTGGTGCACCTACTCTTTTTCCCTCCTCTATTTCTTGCCAAACCAAATATTCATTAACTCTTTTATCAATTAAATCATAATCATGTTGTAAATCTACGACTTGATTAGTGATTTTATCGCTTATTTCGCAATATGAGTTCCACTGTGATATTCTTTGGCACAATGCTTCCTGTTGCTATAGTAGTTGATCATTTAAGGAAATGGATTCTGTGATGAATTCTGTAAGCGTAGGATCATCCTTGTGCATCTCTTGCATATCCTGTAACTATTTTTCTCTCTCATCCAAATTGTTCTAGTATCCTATCTGTATTCATTAGAAGTCTTAGTGTAGTCTTTCAAGCTGTTTTTGTGCTTCGTTGTTGGTGTTGGCTTGTTGCAACTATTGCTGCTAAACTTGTATCTGGTATTCCTTCTCTTTCAATAGTTGTTGTACCTTAGATTCTTTATCAATAGTCACAGAGGCATATGCTCCTGCGATCTGAGATAATTTGGTGAGATTTTTAGTGGGATCGGTAGTTGGATCTTGCCATAGGACGTCTAATTTCTCTGCATCATGAGAGAGCACGTTTTCCAATTTTATTTTCTTCCTTTGTCTTCTCACTACTACCTTGTGTTGTGGACTATAAAATACATCAAGAGGAGGAATCTCCTCTATCTTGAGTATAAGTTCAGAGGACGGGGTAATGGGAATATGTTCCATATCTGAGACATTGTTAATTTTTCCTGTGATTATATCTTTTGTTGCCCGTACATTACTCACAGGTGTCTTTGTACTTTGCCCTTCAATATTGATTAAATCATTGAATGTCTCCCATTCTTTATCTAGCTCAGTTCTGACCGATGGTGGCTGAACGATGAGAGGGGGAGGATCTATCTATGGAGAGGTTAACACCTGTTGCTGTGGGAGCTCTTTTGACTGGGCAATATCCCTTACTGATCCCTCGCTTTTACCATGGTCACTTTCGGATCTCTTAGAATGTTCTGATGTTTCTTTCCTGGACTTAGATTTAGATCTATCAGTGCCTGAACTTCCACTGAGACTAATACTTGGATTTGGTTCCCTTATGGGTTCTAAGCGTAGTTTTTCCAAAGGAATATTAGCTAACCTCCTATCCCTGTATATCCTGAACTGCAAAGATTTTGCTGGAGGGAATCGTGTTTGGGCCTAATGAAAAAATTCTTCAAGCATACTTTTCTGTTGGAACATGTCATCAAAAAGATCATCTTCTTTAGAAAACAGCTTTATTTTGACTACGATAGTGAAATTCTTAGCAATATCATGAGGGTCGAACGGTCTTCCTGGAAACTTGAACAATTGTAGACATGTTATGTTGTTTACTTCCTTGAATGCATGGCCTACATCAAATAGTGAAAAGGCCCCACAGGCTATAGGAAATTGTGGCCAAATAGCCTTCTTTTTTTCCTTCAAATCTTTAGTCAAACCTCCTTCTTCGCAAGTTTGATAAGCAATTTCTCGTGCCATGAGTTTATCAGGAACATACAAAGGTAAGACATGAGGGGAAGTGGCACTTCCGAATACCCTGACATATGTAAACAGTTCTTCTCTGAACCATCCCATGACCGGGAGTATATCTACCTCTGCTTCAGGAGAACATCTTGGAGCATATTTATCATACAACATTTTGTACAGGGGCAACATGATTCCATGACAAATCTTGTAGAAAAATAGAGTGAACTTATAATCCCACAATTCTTTGTGATAAACATGAATGAGTAAGGGGTCTTGAGTCATCCATTTCCATCCCATTAAAGGAAACTTGGAAACATAGCAAATTGCATCCATCACATATGTCGATAAGTAGAAAGGGGGATAAATTCTCTGATAAACAGTTCATTTAGACTGGTAATTTAAAATGGCAATGGCTAAGTTGTTGGACAATATTTTAGCCCAATCCATAATAGTAGCATTAATGGCAGCATCCAATAATCGTAGCCATTCAGATGATAATTTTTTAATGTCTGGCTTCCCGAAAAGTCTACAGAGCATAGCAGCAACAAAGCAATACGGGGAAGTGAGAAAACCAGTACTATACATACCATGTTTATATCGTTTTAGTGGTTTGTCTCTCCTTGACCAATATTTGGTGAATTCTGCCAGGTCTTCATTTTATTTAGCAAACTTTTCTATGAACTATTTGTTGTAAGTCGCCTGTGGCTCTGGTAAGTGGTACATGAGCTTCAAATCTTGTGGAGTGAATGAGCCGATAAGTCCTTGACATTGAGTCTTAAATTGTCTATTTTTGATGTCAGCGCTGTCCAATACCCATTTAACCATGTCCATGTAGGGGAGAATTTTGGGCCTTGCCACTATCCGGTGCAAGAACGAGCAAGCTAGGTCTGTAACTAATGCCTCTGAAGACCCTTGTGAGCGTGCAGTAGCTGTAACCTCCATCACTTTGGGATTCTCTTCCTCAAGTAGATTATAAATGCCTTCCCAAGTAGTAATACCAGCATCTCTGTTACAGGTGGTGTCTATATACAAGGGCGTCATTTCTTTGTCTTAAGAGCTTGGAGCTTTGCCTTTCTTCCCCATAATATCCTGTATACTACTTTGTATAGTTCTTTGTTCTTCGTTCCTGCAGTTTACAAGTGAGGTGAGAGTAATGATAAGGAAAGGTGACGGTGAAGCTTTAAATGTTGAAGACATATAAAATATACCACCTTACGTGAACTGGCTCTTTGATAAGCACAAAACCATATTTCATTAACAACTGGAAACTAACTCATTAATTAGCATTAAAGTGCATAACCAGGTCTCGGTTTATGGAAAAAGTTTTCTCGAATAACGAGCCCAAAAGATCCATGATGAAGTGATTTTTCGATTTGGTTCACAATATCATAGATCGTTGTATCGCATTATCACAATATCATTCTTCTGCTTTATCGCAATATTGCTTTGTCGCTCTATCACAATATCGCAATATCGCAGGAGCTAGACATATGACAATTTTTTGTTAATGTGTTTTCTGCGAAATGCGGTTTTGCGATATGCACCATCGCATATCGGCGGTCTGAGGTTTTTCAGTGTAAGTGGTCTTTGATGCATGCGATGTGATGAGGTTTTGCATCGTGATCTCACAATCTTAGAATTCGTCTTGTAAGGAGGTATCCTATTATCTTTTTTGTGATGCGATATTTCTTGAGTGAATTTATCTTACCTTATCATGAAACTTAAGTTTTTTAGATTTTCCAAGGGTATTTTCCTAAGTTTATGATGGTAAGTTTGATTAAAAAGGAAATACAAGCACTAATTCATTTTTAAAATTTTTTGACTAAGGGCCTGTTGAGGAGGTAAATCCCCTCTACAGACAGAGGCGATCCCTACTAGCCCAGACCGGGTCTAGCAACAATCATACAATGCTACTGCGCAAGTTCCTAATTGCAAATTAAAGACCAATGATGAGGGACTACCTGGATTCCAATTCTAGTGCTTGTAGAAGAGGTGACGCTCCCGTTCCTTTGCTCTGGCAAATCACGATCCCCACGATCTCCGTGAATGGACACCTGCACATACAAAGAACGACACAAACACAAGCATAAAATCCAATATATGCAACTATATATCAGTTAGAAAGGATATAACTCATCATCATTACAAAGAACAATAAGAGTGGAACCATAACAATAGTCATTTTGTTAATGATAAACAAAGAAGAATACAACCATAGTTCTGACGTCAGATCCTCCTTTAGCTGGGTGATCAGCAACACATGTCTTGCAAATCTTGTTGGGAGTGGGAACAAGCCTCTCTCTCCTTGGTTATTAGACAAGAATCTCCTTACTTAGATTTGGCCTTATGGGAATGAAGAAGGCTCTTGCAGCATGAAGCTCTTGGTAACTTGACGATTCTCAATCTCTGGAACTCTGGAACTAGCTTGCCAAGGAAAATGGACAAGCTTTTATAGATTGAGGAAGGGGAGTTGGGATCATACACAATAATTATGAGAGGTGGCAAACCACTTCCTCTCTATGGCGATCCGAAGCCAAACCACCCAACTCAAGATAGATTCAGTCTAGGAATTTGTTAGGATGAATCTTCCGCTGTTTGTTTGTTAAAAAACACCACTGATTATGGTTGGCGCGAGTGCGACTCTATGACAGAGCGCCAACTGGCACGCCCTCTTTAGATTATTTCCCCCATTGGCACGAGTGTTGCACTGTGGAACCGCGCCAATGGAAAAATGGCTATTTTTAGGGGTTTTAAGCAGGAGATGTCTTCAGGGAAAATGAAGTTCATGTTCAAGGGAATGCAATGCAAGTGTTTGTAGGTCATGTCACTTCTCATAGGTCCTGAAATGAGTCCTCCAAGATGCGAGAGAGGGGTAACAGGGACGGTGACAAATTGTTGTGTAACAGGGACCATAGAAGTATTTAACAAAGTATTGGAAAATGCAATGACGAAAGTATGCAATACGCGGTGAAGTGATTGGGATCTATGCGTACCCGCAGTATTATGGGCCTATATGACAACATGCATGAAACTGATGGGACAGACGTCATTTAGATTGGTCTATGGAGTGGAAGCCATAATGCCAATTTAGTATATTGTGCCTAGCCTGTGCATAGCAGCACTCTTAGGCATGACAGGTCGTGGAGCCCTGCAGGAGAGTCTTGCACAGTTGGAGGAACTCAAAGAAGAACGGTTTTTCAGTAGATTACATTAGCAGGTACAAAAGAAGTGCAAAAAATCTTGGCATGATCGACATATCAAGTTGTGCACATTTAAGGTGGATGATTTGGTGTTGTTATATGACAACAAGTTTGAAAAATTCTTGGGGAAACTCGAAATGCATTGGATGGGACGGTATGTTATTAAGGAAATCACAGATGATGGCACATGTAGTTGGTGAAACTGAATGGTGAACGTTTGCCCGAAAAAGTAGGCTATAGTCGGTTGAGCCATACGCAGGTGGCCTAGCCATCTGACTAGCTGCAGGAAGTGCAGTAGGTAGCTGCTCAGTGTGTTGCTGACCTCGCATTGGTCCGAGCAGAGTTGGGAGGTCTCCGCGCGAAGATCTCCGCACCAATAGAGTGACTCGAGGGCGAGTCACAATGTTTGTTTTAGGGGCTTGTTGGGTGTGGGATCCCCCAAGGCAAGTTTTGGGGCTTAAAGCCTAAGTTTTGACTAAGTCCAATGTAAAGACTCCACAATTTGTGGGCATGGAGCGTGAAGTTGTAATTGAGTCATAGGGTTGTCCAACCTTACTTTTGCAATGTAATGTCGGCTTGAGAGTTCTACCCATGGTCACCGGACCATGGGAATGTATAAATAGAGCGAGGATCTAAGTTGTAAAGGAGACATCTAACAATTTAAGAGAAGGTGAATCATTTAGTCTAAGTAGAATTGTAAAGTCATGTCTTGGGTCGTAGAGTAGGAGAAGGCTCTGCGGCTGAGTGCGCAGACCCCTGCAACTGAATGCATAGGGTGAGTTGTGTCTGTACCCGATTGAGGAAGTAATAAAGAGAGATTCTTATCATTTTGTGTACCTTTTTTTCCTATTTTATGCACTGAAATATATTGGATATGAATTGAAAGTTTACTGTTTATTTATTGCGCAAACTTATATGAATTTGTTGAATAAGTGAGTATAAGCTAAGTATCTGTTTACGCAAATTTACCTAACAGTTATAAGAAGATAAGTAAGATCCGCGGTGGAACTTAGGGAAAGAGCGCAGATCGCTGCCTAAGCAATGTGAAATCACCTCAGCCCCTGCTTAGGGATGTGTGAAGCGAATCGTAACAGAGCACAAAGGTCTCGTAGGAGAGGAGAGTGTGCGAAGTGACTTGCATGAAGCCATTCCTAGTTGGACTAAGTCGACTCCTCAAACATCTCAAGGATATGGAAACTTGGTTCTAGCATCCCCCCATATTACTTCGAGTGAGACATCAGTTCGTGCTCCGCGGGCTGTTACCAAAAGGGCCAGTAGTACACGGATTTGTTTGGATAATTAACTCTGAACCTGGGTTAGGCTTCCTCAAGCCAACAAAACTACCAAAACCAAACAATTGATATTCTAGACCTCCCCCTCCAATGATGGGTTTAAATGTTAGGAATGGGGGAACAAGAATCAATCTCAGTTGTCTATTAGGGATGGTGGTTTGGAAACAATCCCAACCATGCCCCCTAATAATTAAATATCAACTATGAGGGGGGTCCCCTTAATCAATATTGATTTTTGATCTCAACTAATAGATATTTCACTTGATTAAATTGCATGGGGTTTAACACCCACTCCATGGGTGAAAAGGTGACACCAATCTCCATGTTTATGGCCCATTTAGAGTGATTTTGCCTTTGTTTAAAAGATTTCTAACATGATTAAGTGTAGAGTGAAACCATTGGGACTATACCACTTACCATATCATCACCACGTCACCTACCACATCATTCCCATGCCACATACCACATCATTTCCACTTCACTTTTCATTTCATCACTACATCACCTATCATGTCATCATTGTGTCACTTTCCATTTCATCTCAAGTTCTCCTAAGGGGCATTGACCCAAAAGTCCAAAGTTCCTAAAAAAAACACGGTCCAAACCTGGACTTTGATCCTTCAATCGATCACAATGATTTGCAACCCATTCTTAAGTAGTTTTACCATTCATTTCCTAATATTGCAAACTTTTACATGTTTAAATAAATTACAGTCCAAGTAAGTTATTTGAAATTTAGCATTTATGTTTAAAATCTAATTTATTTGAATTTTATTTTTAACTATTATACAATAAAATTCAATATTTGCATTTAAAATAGGTTAATAATTGAAATGTATGCAATATGAAGCCCCATATGAAGGAAAAGCTATGAAAATGGCTATTATGTATGAAATATAACTTTAAGAGAAAGAGAAGCTTCCCTATCCACAGGGTAAAAGGTTCCAAATGAGCCACAAAACTTGTCAAAGAACACTGAGTGATGTTTTAAAAAAATGTTAAAAATGTAATATAGAAATATAAATAAGATGGAGTAATAATTATAAAAGTTTTTTTAGTAACACAATTTTTTTGTTAAATAGTGATTTTAGTTATTTAAAATGATTTTTTGAATGTGTATTTAGACTTATGGTGTTGAAATGCACTTGGAATATTTTTTAACACATTGCATAGCTAAAAATTAGAATTCTAAGAAATCCATACCAAATTTCAAATAAAAATAACTATAAAGAATACCTGGAAAAAAATAACATGTATTAGTTAAACTATACTCATTAGGCCCAACCATCTCAAATAATCCCAATTAATAAGAAATAAAATTTCTAATGTAATAATAAATGAATTCTTTAAGTTAAAATAAATTTATTTAAAAAAAAATTGTGCATAAACTATATATTGTATGTCTAATGACAATCCAATGTATTTACGTGTCATTTTAGTGATATTATCCAATCTTATTGGTAATTTAGAATAAAATTAAAAAGAGTATTTGTATTATAAATATATTCTTAGTCATAGCAAATACATCAAGAGTTACATCTTTTCATCTCCATATTTTCAACCCTATGTCTCGTGACTAGGAGATAATAAATTTACATTTTGAACATGCCACATATATACAATATTGGGATTTATGTAGGTGTAAAACTTGCAAAACAATCCCATTAAAAGATAGCTTTGAGAATCGTAGATATTATTTAAATACATAATTCTTGCATCCTTTGTGTCTAGCATTATCTTAAGAGAATTTGATTAAGTCCAATTCTTTTACTATGGTTGCGGGCTTGCATTAACTTCTTCACTTAGGGTATTGTTCATTTACTTGAGTTGTTCCTTTAACTCAAAGTTTCCTTACTAGTGCGTCCATTCATCCTCTAGTCACCCAGTGTGATTTTTCAAATTGTAGAATTCATCCATTTCATGGTTTATGTATCCTCCTTGATATTTTTGTTTCATATTAGGTGTGAGGATATCTAACTATATTGCTTCAACTCTATGAGCCATGTTGGCTATGAGAGTCCTAAAATTGTATCCTTTTATAGTATTCAATGGAGTTATAGAAAAGGGCTCATTCATTTTCCAGTGTTTGTTTTTGTTGTTATGCTTAAGCCAGAGAAGTGATTCCAATAAGGAACCTTCAAAATTAGAGGCTCCACTAATATGGGATGCCCTAGAGTGTAAGAATTATTTACTTACGAATTCCAACATAACATGCAGGGTGCCCAAAAAAATACACAAATTTGATTGAGAAATTGGAATTGAGATCAAAGTTATCCAAACACTATGAAAATTGAGGTTAAGAGTTGTTTGAACATTGTAAACACTAAGACTAGCTGGGAGGACAACACAAACGATCCCAATAAGCACTAAAACACCTCCCTTTTTATTATAGAAATTGCACAGGACCATCTCCACATCAACTTGTAAAGGGTTGAGAGGTTTCTTATGAGCCTTCCCCAGGGAACCAAACCACCCCATCAATATTAATATAAACAAAGTAAACTAGAAAAGTTATCACCCTAATAAATGTTGCCACCTGAAAGAGGTTCAATTGTGATCTAAAAATGGGGCTCTTAGGCTTCTTGTCTAACTTACAAGAACCTCTCCCACATCCAAATCTTTAAATATTCCCAAGTCTTCACGATTAAACAATGTGGAATTAAAAATGCTTGAAAATATAGGTGTATGCTGGTATTTTATTTAAACTGTTCAGGTCATGTAAATTAATGTGCTCAAAATGATATATAAATACATGTAATAGTAAATAAAGCAACAGAGACAGTGCAGCAATAAAAACACACATAGAACAACAAGATTAATTAGGATTTCACCCACAATTCTTGGGCTACATCTCCGTGAGCTCTAGTCAATTCAACTAGGCTCTCTGGGATTATTGTATAAGTCCTTTTTACAAGCTCTTGGCTCAACTCCTACTATTTTACACAGAAATAGTGGGTTCAGACACCATTTTATCCCTTGGCTCTTGAAGCTATGGATCTTGGCTCTGGCTCTTGGCTCTTGGTTCTGGCTCTTCGCTCTAACTCTAGCTCTTGGCTCTTGGTTCTTGCTCTTGGCTCTGACTCTAGCTCTTCAACTCTGGCTCTGGATCTGGCTCTTCGCTCTGGCTTCTTGGCCCTCTGCAACCTTCAGCTCTCTAGCTTTTTGGTGCTTAAGTTCTTGGGCTCTCTGCTCCTTCACTCGTTGTCCAACCTTCCATGCTCTCGTGGCTCTCTGCAGCTTGATCTTTCAGGCTCTATGTCCCTTCCTCATCCTAAGGAAACATCCCCTACAATCGCATCATCCTCTAACAGCTTTATGCCTTCTATCAGCTCTGTAGCTGTGGGATGTACAACATGAGCTCTCGGCTTTGTGGCTCTTTACTCCGCTGTGAGCTCCGTGAAGGAAAAATGGATTTTTTACTTGGCTCTTTAGTCTTTGAGGAATCCTCCGACTCTGTGGCTTCCTGTCTATTCCTCTCTGTTCCATCATGAGAAATCATTCCCTTTCGCCTCTATGGCTCGCTGAGCTTCATAATGCACAGGTGTGATAGCAGTTTCTAATGGAAAGGGATCGACGCACTAGAAAACTGGTCATTTTGCCTTCTTGTGCAAAAATTGACACATAATGCAATACACAAAGAAATGTGCAAAAAACACATCTTTGGCCATTTAGCTGGACTCGAAATGTTATGAAATCGCATCCATAATCTTATCGGTCCTGCGCCTTATCAGTGTATCGCAAGTCGCTTCGGCCATGTCCAAGGTTTCCCTTCGTATTTTAAAAATACATTAAAACATGGAAAAATCCCACTTATTGGACTTGAAATATTATACAGAGGCATGTATAAGTTCCATCGAGTTCGGCCATCGCTGATATCGATTTGCTGAGCCGATCACCGGTGATCGGCATATGACATTGCATATATATATATAGACACACACACACACACACACACACACACACACACATAAGGCCTCGCTCCATTGTGTTTACCGATTGCGATCCACTGATATCGACGATCGCGGTATCACATCGGTCCAGTCCCGTCACATGTTATACCTCTGATTGCCTTCGCCTATCACCACCAATTGCGATCTTCTGATTTTAGCGATCGCACCATTGCATCGGCCCGAGACCTTTATGTTGGGTATACACTGGTTGCCTCTAATCCGACCCGTCGATTCGATCATCGGAGGTCACTGATCGGGGGTGCCTTCTGCCCGAATTTAAGTCTTGGCCTCATGCAATGCGATTTTCCCTTATAAGGGTCTTTTGCCCATTTTTAAAGGATTTTTTCCTCTTTTCCCAAAGAACGAGGGGAGATTCTCCTTGTGATAACTTCTTCATCTGAAGTTCGTTTTTGCCCATTCAGGTTGCATTGGATTCAGAATGAAGGGGTCTCTGCAATGAGAATATTTCTAAGAGCAGCCTATGATTTTCATTTTCCTCTGATTTATAAAGGATTTGTGCCATTTGGCACCTTTCACCTCTTATATGAAGTCTTTTAGACTTAAAGGTTTATCCAGGATCCATTTTTGGATCATGCCTTCCCACTAAGAGAACTTTTGGTCTTCGAAATACTGATATACTGATCTGAACAGTAAATGAGAGTGACTCACCCTCTTCCTTTCAGCCTCCCTACACTTGCCTTTTCATAGTGCCTCTGAACCAAAGTTTCTGATCACTTCTCTTCTTGGATGGGCTAATCTTCTTGGGAAGAAATGTCTTCCTCCTTGCCTTCCTACAGAACTTCTATTGTACTGGTCATAGAAGGTGGTTTTAACTTCTTTGCCTTGATCATTAATCCAAGGTGGCTCAAACAAATGTGAAGTATATCTGCTCCACAAAACATTCATTTGTACCTATTTGACAAGCTGTCAACGATAATTGTTATCAACAACAGAAACAAAAACAACAATAATTGGATGGCTTAAACTCTTACTTCAACAAAAGAAATAGACTTTCACATCTTGTGATCACCTCCATGTCTTACATTTGCATACAAATGAGGGACTAGATAACAAGGTATAAAATATACCTTTAAACAAATGACCCTTCAAGTCAAGCATGTAGAAAAAGACCATTAGGACTCTTTTTCCAAAAGATGAAACACTTCATCATTATCTCCATTTGGAGACCAAGTTAAATTTTCCCAAGTCAACCTGGCATCATATGCATGTCAAAGCAATCAACCTTGCAAGTTAATTATACATACATGTTCAAAAACAAAGAAATCATCAACATCCCTGTGTTCATGCACATCATTCTTATGCATGCATTTCATCCCTCAATTTTTGCTTAAGCACACTATAATTTCGAAGATGAAATGAAATATAAGGTTTCATCCTTCAACTTTCACTTAAGTGCATTGTAATTTCGAAGCTGAAATGAATATAATGTTGCAGCAATAAAGTGAGTCTTCCTACTCAATTTTCCCATTCTGCAACTTGCATTCCATTAGCAAAGAAATGCAATAAATCAAAAGACAAGCATCCTTTTGCAACAAACCTCTTGTGCTTCAATGATTGCCTTGAGGTCCTTCGAGATAAGGAGAGTGCCTACAACCCTTCTTCCTTCTTGTCCTCTCCTGGACTTAGCTATCCATAGCTTTTCCCTTCACCTTTGCAAACTCAAACAACACTCAGTTTACAAACAAGCATACATCAATCAGACAATTAGTCCTTGACTGCCTAACACCCTTCAGATAAGCAATCTTTGCTCTGTCAACCAAGCATTCTGATATAAATTTCTTAAAGGTTTGGTTA
This sequence comes from Pinus taeda, assembly GCA_000404065.3. NCBI lineage: Eukaryota > Viridiplantae > Streptophyta > Pinopsida > Pinales > Pinaceae > Pinus > Pinus taeda. The sequence goes on along the minus strand of APFE031193472.1, from coordinate 11,594 downwards.
ATCAATCTTAAGCTTTGATACCACCTGATCTAAAAATGGGGCTCTTAGGCTTCTTGTCTAACTTACAAGAACCTCTCCCACTTCCAAAGCTTTAAATACTCCCAAGTCTTCATGATTAACCAATGCGGAATTAAAAATGCTTGAAAATATAGGTGTATGTTGGTATTTGATTAAATTGTTCAGGTGCTATAAATTAATGTGCTCAAACTAATATATAAATACATATAATAGTAAATAAAGAAACGGAGACAATGCAACAATAAAACACACACAGAACAATGAGAATAATTAGGAGTTCACTCACAATTCTTGGGCTACATCTCCGTGAGCTCTAGTCAATTCGACTAGGCTCGTTGGGATTATGGTCTAAGTCCTTTTTACAAGCTCTTGGCTCAACTTCTGTTGTTTTACATAGAAAAAATGGGTTTAGACACCATTTTATCCCTTGGCTCTTGAAGCTTTGGCTCTTGGCTATGGCTCTTGGCTCTTGGTTCTGGCTCTTGGCTCTGACTCTGGCTCTTAGCTCTTGGTTCTAGCTCTTGTCTCTGAATCTGGCTCTTCGGATCTGGCTCTGGCTCTACCTCTTCTCTCTAGCTTCTTGGCCCTCTGCAACCTTTAGCTCTCTGGCTTTTCGGTGCTCAAGTTCTTAGGCTATATGTCCCTTCGCTTGTTATCCAACCTTCCATGCTCTCGTGGCTTTCTAGAGCTTGATCATTTGGGCTCTCTATCCCTTCCTCATCATGAGGAAACATCCCCTACAATCATCCCATCCTCTGGCAGCTCTATGCATTCTATCAACTCTGTAGTTATGGGATGTATAGCATGAGCTCTTGACTCTATCAGCTCTTGGCTCTATGGCTCTTTGCTCCGCTGTGAGCTCCCTGAAGGAATACTAGCTTTTTTGCTTGGTTCTCTAGCCTTTGAAGCATCCTCCAACTCTGTGGCTTCCTATCCGTTCCTCTCTGTGCCATCATGAGGAATCATTCCCTTTTGCCTCTGTGGCTCTCTGAGCTTCATAACGCACAGGTGCGATGGTGGTTTCTAATGGAAAGGGACTGGCATACTGGAAAACTGGTTGTTTTGACTTCCTGTGCAGAAATGGAAACATAATGCAATACACAGAGTAACGTGCGAAAAAACACATCTTTGGTTTTTTAGCTAGACTCTAAATGTTATGAAATCGCATCCATAATCTTATCAGGTTCGCACCTTATCGACATATCACAAGTCACTTTGGACCTGTCCAAGGTTTCCCTTTGTATTTTAAAAATACGTTAAAACATGGAAAAATCCTGCTTATCGGACTTGAAATATTATATAGAGGCATTTATAAGTTCCATCGGGTCCAGCCATCGTCGATACCAATTTGCCAATCCGATCATCGATGATCGCATGTTATGCCTCCGACTGCCTCTGCCTATCACTGCCGATTGCAATCCACTGATTTCGACAATCGCACTATCGCATCGGCCCGAAACCTTTACCATGGGTATACATTTCCTGCCTCCAATCCGATTCGGCGATCCGATCATCGAAGGTCGCTGATTAGGGGTGCCTTCCACCCGACTTTAAGTCTTGGCCTCATGCATTGTGATTTTCCCTTATAAGGGTCTTTCACCCATTTTTAAAGGATTTTTGCCTCTTTTCTCAAAGAACAAGGGGAGCTTCTCTTTGTGATAACTTCTTCATCTAAAGTTCGTTTTCACCCATTCAAGTTTTGTTGGATTCCAAATGAAGGGGTATCTGCAATGAGACTATTTATGGGAGCAGCCTTCGATTTTCATTTTCCTCTGATTTACAAAGGATTTGTGCCATTTGGCACCTTTTACCTCTTATATGAAGTCTTTTAGACTTAAAGGTTTATCTAGGATCCATTTTTGGATCAAATTTTCTAATCATAAACAAAATTTACGAAAGAACCTTAGTGAAAACTATTTCAAACTATTTAATCCAGGTTTGCACTAAAAAAGAGGACTTATATTGCCATGAATTTCTAATTGGAAATATTCCAAACTGACAACAAAGTCACATCTATGGGGGAATTCTACAAACAAGGATGCATAATACTTTTATTGAGGCCTATGACAAAGACAGGGAGGTTGTAGGATAATTCAAAAGGCATTGATCGCCTTTGAGGATTTCCCAAACCACCTTGCCTTTCCATTCACTCTACAGAGTTTCCTTAACACGATGTAGGAGGGTACAATAAAAAAATTATCATATATATATATATATATATATAGATATATAGATATATATATAATGTCATTTTCATTACAACAAATTAGGAATAAAAACCAAAAATTTCTATTACTGGTCTGCCCAAAGGGAAACCAAACTAGTAAGATAATTTCTGAGTCTTGAGGTTGTTGAGAATTTGTCTAACTAGATCATAAATAAAAACTTATAAAAAAATGCTAGTTGTGCTAGACCTTGACATACATGGATATGAGAAGACCAAAATGTCTACTAGTGTTGCAAGAAAAAAAACAGTGACTCATAACAACTAATAGGAAAAGTCTCTAGGTCTCTACGCTAGATGGTCACTATCCTCATCCGAGGACAAGGAGATGTTGGTTGATCTTCTAGATAGAATGGTTAGTTTGATGTCTATACAATCAATTTTTCCCTCTAGCTTTACCATTGTCATAGAATGATCCTATTGATTCCTTTATACCTCCATATTCCACATATAATATTCAAATGATGTGTAACCTTGTGTCGACTTCATTCCATGATTTATGGAGTGACAAGAGTGCATGCAATACAGAAAGTATAATGGGAATCACGACTCTCTTTCTTCTGAACTAGCATAATATTAAGGCCAGGAAAGGTCCACTCCTAAGCACCCTTCTTGAGTAGATCTAATTAATATATTAGCTTAAATAATAATATTAATTAAAAATCCCCAAGGGTTAACTCAATTGGTCGAATTCTTGTTGCTAAGTACCTTGCCAATTGGGAGGTCACGGGGTCAATTATCCTTGACACCATTGGGTTAGTCCCTGCTTGTTGTTGGAAATAATACTAAGAGGGGGGGTGAATCAGTATTATCTGGTCAATTATTTTCTTTTTCAAACTCAGAACATATACACTACTTCAGTTAGAGAAAACCACGTATATATGCAACTACAAATAAGGAAACCCGCATATACCATACAGACTTATAATTTAAAATATTCTACAAATGTTGAACATTAATATGTGCATCAGGATCATATTAACAGTAACCAGGAACAGAAAAACAGAGGAGAAGACAATCACACAAGAACACAAGATATAAGTTGGAAACCCAATGTGGGTGAAAACCACCTGCTGCAATATGTCTCTATCTTTTCGATTAGAAACTTCTTTTTACAATGATTCTATACTGGTGCAGTCCTTTACCAGTATGCAGGCTGCTACCTGCAGAGAGCTACAACCCTCTCTTGTTTTCCAGCTTCTGTTGGAAGGGAGCTACAACCCCCTTAGTTCTTGTACTAGTTGAGATACTAGTACGCAGGCTGCTACCTGCAGAAGACTACAACCTTCTCTTCCTTTGGGACCAAGTTTCATAAATTTTCAGACTGGATCCACAAATAACATCAATCAAGCATCAAGAATTTCTGCATCAACCAATCACCTTTTCACTAATCAAAACTGAATCAAAATAAACACTTCTCTAACGACTGTACCCAAATCATAATAGCAGTAATCACACCCCACTTCTGAACCCAGAACACTGTAGCAATAAATAGAAGCAACTAGAACATAAATCAAGAGATGTACGCTACTTCACTATTCAAAAACCTGCGTGCATACGCTTTTGTGTCAATACCGACCTGCGTATACATGACTTTCCCTTACAAGAACAGTGTGTATACGCGCCTTCGCTTCACTAAACCTACGTACAGATCTATAAATTCATTCTTTCAAACATTCAGATATTAGTTAACCCAGATTATCAGATTTATAGATCAAGCGTGCGCCTCATATCATAGATCAAAAACCATATAGAGATACCACTATTCCAGCCTTAAGATTTTGACCCATCAATAGAACTTATCCTTCTCCTTGCACTCAGGTTCCTTCTTCATTCAGATCCAGATCTGCACCATAACCCAATCACATTATTCCAGATCTAGCACTTTATCAGATATTCAATAATTCAGAATATGCCTTGCCAAATGATCTCCTTCCTCTTTTATAGCCTTAGGCCTTTCACAATACCACAGACCAAAAACCATAAAAATTCAATACCATGGACCCAATACTTG
>APFE031193465.1:0-43157 GCA_000404065.3 Pinus taeda | reverse complement strand
GGTGACAAACTAACAAGTTAAGGTGATAGGGTAGTTAGGGTGACAAAACATCATCATAATCATTTGCATTTCCACTAAGATCATAATCTTGAGCACTTGTGTCTACATATGCTTGATTTTATTTCTTATCCTCATCTGTGAAATGCGATAAATTCTCTCTCCCAATCTCTTTGTTGGTAATCAAATATCTTCTTCAAACACTCCATAATCATCTTCAACCACTTCTTCGAATGTTTCTTGTAAATTAACATATTTGTCATCAAACATTATATCAAGAAATTCCATGAATTTTCATTTCAATTGAGACTTTGTTTGAATGAAATACAACCATCCTAGCCTTCTTACATCATCAATTAGAAATGATTGGTTAATTTGAAGTGGGGAAGATATGGCTCATATGTCTCTGATAAAAAAATTTGTATTTGCATGTACAAATCTATACTCATCAAGTTGTACTGTAGATGGTCGTATCCACTTACATTTTAATAATATAGGAATATTTTCACCAAAATACACTTGATTAATTCCTTGGATGAACCCAACATAAACTTTCTTCTCAATTTCGTGAAGAATTCCAGTACTAACAACACAATCATAAATTTTCACTCCTTTATCTTTTTCTTCCATTCTTAAATGAATAATATAGGTCCACATTCCACTAAAATGCATAGCCCATAAATGCTGAGATTATGAAAGCTCACTTTCCTCCGTTGTTATATCTTGACCTTCTTCTTTTACATCATTGACTGCATTAGGAATCCATTCTTCAAATTTTGGAAATGAATCACCTCTAATCAAATCATAACATCTGTGATTTTAAGGTCGATTTTGCAACCATGTTTGATTCTCTTCTTCATATTTTCTACATAAAATATTAATGTACAAATAGTAAGAATAATAATATGCATGTGTAAATGCAATTGAGTAAATAAATTATTGTGTATTTTGTTTTTTTACCTATGCCACTTATTGAATGAAGATGTGTTTTGAAGAACATAGACATGTATCACACTTCTTTCTTTATGTGATAGCTTAATGCCACATTCATTGCATTCTAATGCTTCACTTGAGAATCTCTCATATTCGTCATCATCCTATACACATCGATTGATAGTTTAAAATCCTTCATATATTCTATGCAAAATCCCATGGCCTCTTGTATTGAATATCCCTCATACTTGTTTCCTTATAGTTTTTCCCTATTATTGAATGTTTTTTTCAATACCTTCATATATCATTTTATAGGATACATCTATCTCATTCTTATTGGGCCACAATTATCTAGCTCATATTCTAGATGTATCAAAATATGCATACAAATGTTAAAGATTGTTGATGGAAATTCTTGTTCCAATAGACAAAGGACGTCGACAACCTCCTCCCTCAAACTATCAAAGTTCGAAGGATCTAATACATATAAATGAATTCTCTTTAGTATTAGGCCCATCCTTATAATTGCCAATCTTGGCCCCTTTTCCAAACTTGATACATAATAGGTAAAATATTCTTGATTATGACATGATAGTCATGGGCCTTGAGGCCTCTTAAGTGATTAACGTCAGTTGGGTTTCTAATACATCTACTTACATATCCAATGGGAAATATAGTTTGAGATATCAAATATAAGAATTGTGCACATTGTTCTTTTGTCTAGACATAAGGAGCACTAGGCTTTCTATATTTTCAACTCAAATATTTCAACAAATCTTTACATATCGAAAGTTTTCAAGTGATGAAATAGTATCAGAGCAACCAAAAAGAGTTTTGATAATAGCATAAGCTATATTTTCTCTCAGTATGTATAAAGTCAAAAGTAGGCCTAATGGCTATATCATTGAAGTATTGTAACTTATAGAATATGAAAAACTATTTTATACCACTTTCATTAGATAGATCATCTCTACTACCATAAATCCCATCATTTTCAATAAATTTCATTTTTTTTGTCCATTATCAACAATGTAATCACCTGTTATTAGTAATGGTGATTCACGATTCTCTTCTTGATGTGTTTTTTGTCCATGATATGGATGATGCATTTTAAGGTAGGCACAATTTCCACAATAAATATGTTTACACAAAATTCTTGAGCACCTTACAAAGTCCTTGAATCTGCAAACGGGACATCCATGGTATCCATAAATATTGAGACCGATTAATGTGCCATATGTAGGAAGATCATGAATCGTAAACAATAAGGAAGCTCTTAAAGTGAATTTGATTTAATGACCATCCCTTAAAGATTGAATTGATTCAATGCGTTTCCACAATTACATTAGCTCATCATATAATAGCTTTAAATAAGAATTGATTATATCTAAAATCATTTTTTTTTTCTTGGTATAATCAATGATAGAATTAAGGAAAATGGTTTAGCTTCTTACCATATAGGAAAGTTATAATTTATTAAAAACACTGGCCAAGTTGACAATTTAGTACTTTGATTTGAGAATGGGTTCACCCCATTTAAAGCCAAACCAAAGCTTATATTATAAGGGTATTGAGAAAAATCAAGCCATATATTATCAAATTCCATCCAAATCTTAGAATCAGACACATGTCGGTTTTTTCATTGGTGCTCTTTTTTCTGGCATGCCATTGCATAAGTTCAACAATGTCTCTACACCTTTACATTCGAAGTGATTGTGGGATTATCGAAAAATGGTAGAGAAACTTTCTAGGAACCATAACTGATTTCAACCCTAGTATATACCTTGCTTCATGACATTTCATACATTCACTATCACTTGCAATATTATTATGCAATAATACACAACCATTCACACATGTGTGGATGTTTTCATACCCTAATCCTAACTTAGTGATTTCCTTTTTACATTTACTTTGATTTGTTGGCAAGGTGGAGTTAAGTGGTAACAATGAACTTAATCATGCCAATAATTGATCTACACTCTCATTTGTCCAACCAAACAACACTTGCAAGTTAATAATTTGAAGTATTTTTGTCAAACGACTTAACTTGCAATTAGCATATATTATCGACTTCAAAGCATCCTCCATCGACTTATCCCAATCATCATTTAGACCCTTATTCAACATTCTATCAACTTCAAATCATTCATCTAATATTTTTTATTCTTCATCTATGTTTTGTGCCACTTGATCATCTATGTTTGTTGCATGTTCATCTGTCACACTTTGCAATTTTATCATATCTTCATAATAATTGTAATCCCAAGGGATTTTACAACTATATCCATATCTTATCATGTTTCAATTAATCAAAATTATTGTTTTCACCTTTCCACCAAGAAATTCATTACATGGACATGGATATTTGTCCATGACATTCTCATCTACTACTCTCTCATCATATGCATGGTATTCATCTATAGTCGACCTTTGACATTGATCCATTTTTAATTTTCTACATTCCAGTGTTAATTTAGTTTCCTATTTCAAGAAAAAAACATAAATTAGAACACAAATAATCACTTGCAACCCTACAACCACAACATTAATATTCAACCCCCCTGTTGGAAATAATACTGAGAGGGGGCGGGGTGGTGAATTAGTATTATCAGATCAATAATTTTATTTCCCAAATAGATTTATATATGCTACTTTAGTGTAGTTAACTAGCGTGTACACGCGACTGTGCTTAAAGAATCTAGCGTATATGGAGAGAACTTGCGATTTAGACAATTTATCATGTGTTGAGCTTAAACCTGTATATTAGAGATTTATTAGACATTGCAGTAAAAACAGAATAAAGCATCACACATAAGAAACACACATGAACACCAAGATTTAAGGTGGAAACCCACCTGCTACTGTTGTCTCTGTCTTTTCTTAATAATAAGAAAATATGTTTACAATATTGTACTGGTGTAGACTCATAACAATACACAGGCACACACCTGCAGAAGGCTACACAACCATCTCTTGTTTTCCATATGCTACTGGAAGGGAGCTACAACCCCCTAGCTCTTATACTAGCCGATATGTTTACTAGTATGTAGGTGCCAGCCTACAGAAAACTCCACTCTTCCACCTGGGACCACGTTTCATGAATTTTCAAACTGGATACTCCTGGAACACAACACCACAATCTGAAGGCCCCGTTTCATCAACTTTTCACACTAGACCCATCAAAGCTTTTAAACTTAAACTGCATCAACCAATATTCAGTTAATCTGAACAATGAGATCACTGACACTAGAACACTGTGTTGAACCTATAACCCTACATCATCATTCAAAACTACCTATAACCTCAAAATCATGCATTAGAGTGTACACACTACTTGGATGAACCTGGCTTGTGTGTATACGCTACTTCCTTTAACCCAACCTGTGTATATCTCTAAAGATACTAAATCATAAACTTCTGAACCACAAACTGTAAACATCAGTGACATTCTGAAGATCTACTATCATATTATAGAGTTCAAAATAGATAACAACAAGGATCACCCTTCCTTATCAATCAATCAATCAATCAGACTCAATTTTCTTATACATTCAATTCTATGTTCAGATCTAAGAAGATTTCATTGACAGACAATAGTAAAACAACAGAATTTGGTCAGATAGATTAGTTAGATCTGAAAAGAAGTTTTTATTTTGTATAGCTACTTGAAATAATCGAACTTGCATGTATACGCTCTTTGGCTGAGACGAACTTGCATACAGATCTGCAAATTTTGACTCAGAACTTTGTTGCAATTCCAGATTTTAGACAAACCTAGATCATGATAGATAACAAATAGAGCAAGTGCAAAACATCAGATATGGTCTCAACCAATATCAGATCATTCAAGAATAAGTCATTTCAAGTCTCATGATTCTTGATCCAATATTGAACTCAAGGTGCACATGAATATTTCAGATCAGTCCCAAACATAACCTTGCAACATAAAATATACTTCAGATAGAAGTATTCCTTAGAATCTTATTTCTTGCACCCTTGGCCTAATGATCTTCTCCTCCTTATATACTCTTAGGCCTTTCTCAATACCATGGACAAAAACCACTTATGACCAATACTTTGGACCACATACCTAGGGTCAATACTTTGGACCGAATAACTTGGATCAATACCTTGGATAAAAATATCTTGGACCAAAAAAACTTGGTTTTCCAACATGTACACTTTTCCTCTTGTGAAAGTGCGTGTATACGTTATACACTCCTTTTGTTCTGTTAACCCATGTGTATACGCTCCTTAGATAAAGTGAACCAACGTATACCTCTTTCTTCATTATTTGGAGTATGATCTATAATCCTTTATTGTTGACCTGTTGCACTGTGAACTGTCATCTGAGTGAGTTGCCATCAAGGACAATAGCTGTATCATAATGCCAACAATCTCCCCCTTTGGACTTGAAGGCAAAAACAACACCAACACACTCTCCCCCTTTGACATCAAGGGCAAAGGGCGGGCCAAGATATTCTCTCCCTTTGACATACATTATGTTGTTCATGCTCCCCCTGAGTAAATGTTGAATTCTTTGATTGAGCTCTCCTTTGTACATGCTGAGATGCACTGAAATTGTCCATGCTCCCCCTGAGCACAAGCATAGTCTGCAAAAATGTTCTCCAAGAGAATAAAATGATGATATAACTCAACTATGTGAGTATTACCTTCCTATCATCAATGACTCATACATACATCCATCTCCCAACCAAGTGGGGATATACCAAATTTGACTCATCCACCCAACCAAGTGGGGATATACCAATTGTTTATACATGATAGAAATAATAAATATTACATCATCCATCCCATGCAAAGTGGGGATACTAATCACATAATTTGTCCAAGAGGACTCATTCAAATGTATGAGAAGACATATCACACCCTAGACTTTTACATGACTTAAGCGACAAATAGTATAAATATTTGAAGCCAAAGCTGGACTTAGCAACCATAACGCCAACAATTCTGAATGTACGTGAAGGCTAATGCTCCCCCTAAACTTGTGCTACCTGTGCATTTTTAACAAGTCAATGATCAAGGCATCTTTGCCATTCAGATAAAAATTAAAGAGAAAAGCATATCGATAGATAGTAATCATCAATATCAGACATAGCACCCATATCAAAGTCTGCACCACTATTTTTCCTATCAGAAAAACATATATGCTCCTTGACCCATAGAAACCCATGTGTATACGCGACTATACTTCATGAAACACATGTGTAATAACCTTTTGGATTTAACAGTACGATGATGTAGCAACTACTCCCAGATTTTGTTTGAGATATCCAAATGTTTCTCTAGGTAGTGGTTTAGTAAATATATCAGTGACCTGTTCTTTGGAGGGAACATACTCCAATTTGACCTTTCGTTCAAGCACTTGTTCATGTAGAAAATGGTATTTGATGGGTATGTGCTTGGTCTTGGAGTGCATGACTGGATTCTTTGAAATACTAATGGCACTTGTATTATCACATAGAATGGAGATAGGTGGAGTACATGTGATCTGAATGTCTTGCAAAGTTTGCATCATCCAAAGTAGTTGTGTGCAATAAGATGCAATAGCCACATATTTTGCTTCAGCTATAGATAAAGCAATTGAACTTTGTTTCTTGCTGAACGAGGACACTAACTTGGAACCAATATAAAATGCACCACCACTAGTGTTTTTTTAATCATCAACACTCCCTGCCCAATCTGCATCTATATATGCATGAAGAGTAAGATCTACATCTCTAGGACACCATAAACTGAAGTCCTGAGTTCCTTGAAGATATTTGAAAATCCTTTTGACTGCCTGAAGGTGTGATTCCTTTGGATTTGCTTGGAATCTTCCAACTATTACTACTGCATGCATGACGTTAGGTCGAGTACCTGTTAGATAAAGAAGACTACCAAATCATGGATCTGTAAGTTGGTTGATGTACCGTTACTGATTCATCATTTGAGCTAAGGCTACATCCTATTACCATTCGGGTACATACAGGTTTATAATCTTCCATTATTTACTTTTTCAAGAGTAATGTTTGAGATATTTGGTTTGTGACAGAAAAATACCATTTTTAGTTTGTTGAACTTGTAGACCAAGAAAATAAGTAAGTTCACCAAGCAAGGACATTTCAAATTCTTGCTGCAGTACTGAAGAAAAATTCCGACACATGGATTCTTCATTGCTACCAAAAATGATATCATCAACATAAGAAATAATAATTAGCAATTTTTCAGTTTCAATCTTTGTATATAGATTACTATCTGCAGAACCTTTTGTAAAATCTTGTTGGTGTAGATATTGTTCAAGGCATTAATACTAGCCCCTTGGAGCATTCTTTAGACCATAGAGAGCATTTTTGAGTCTGTATACAAGTTTTGCATCATTTACAAGAATGAATCCTTCTGGCTGTTCAATATAAACTTCTTCTTCTAAATCTCCATTAAAGAAGGCTGATTTTACATCCATTTGGTATACTTTGAATTTATGAAACCTAGAAAGAGCAAGAAACATCGTTATGGCTTCAAGTCTGGCAACAGGTGCAAAATTTTCTTCAAAATCTATACCTTCTTGTTGAGAATACCCTTTACAAACAAGTCTGGCCTTGTTTCTAATGACTTCTCCAGTTTCATTTAGCTTGTTTTTGTATATCCATTTAGTTCCTATAATATTTTTATCATGAGGTCTAGGAACTAATTCCCAAGTATCATTCTTTTCAATTTGCCCAGGTTCTTAATCCATGGCCTTGACCCAAAATTCATCTTTGCATGCCTCATTTACATTTTGAGGTTTGGTGGAGGATAATAATGCTAGATAGCTTGAGGTCCCTGTAATAGTTCTTCGTGTCTGTACACCTGCCTCTTTTTCCCCTAAAATTTGAGTTTCTGGATGATTTTTCTTAACATACCTATATGGAGACTTTTCTTCTACCATTATCTCTTCTTCTGTTACTTCATTGTTTTCTTCTTCAATATCATTTGGATTTGACGTGGGAAAATAATCCCCATCTTCTTCATAACCTTCTATTGATTTTATCTATTTTGGATTTTTGCATGCTTCATCAACTACAACATCAATGCTTTCAATAATTTTCCCAAGTATTTTATTATAACATTTATATCCTTTACTTCTGGAAGATAACCAAGAATAATACCTTCATCTACTCTAGGTTCACACTTACCAAGTTTTTCATCAGTCCTTTAGATAAAACATTTGCTTTTGAAAACATTAAAGTATTTTAGAATATGAGTCTTACCATACCAAAGTTCATGTGGAGTTTGAGTGCTATCTACCTGAACATTTTTTTTGTTGAGAATAGTCACAGCAGTGAATGCAGCTTCACCCCAGATGGTTACAGGAGTTCCAGATTCATCTAGCATAGCTCGAGCCATTTGTTGAACTATTCTATTCATTCTTTCTACCACACCATTTTGCTGAGGAGTCCTTGCGGTGGAGAATTGCCTTGTTATTCCATTTTGTTCACAAAAGTCAAAGAATTCATCTGATGTAAATTCCCCTCCTCGATCAGATCTGAGGCATTTGATTTTTTGATCTGATTCATTTTCAACCAAAGCTTTGAAGGCTTGGAAATTTTCGAATGCTTCATCTTTATGCTTTAGAAGACTTATCCAACACATTATGGAAAAATCATCAATGATCAAAATAAAGGATTCTTCGCCATGAGGTGATTTTTTTCTTGATGGTCCACATAAATCAGTATGGACAAGTTCAAGAGGCTTACTAGCTGACCTTATTTTTCCATGAAGTGAACTCTAGTTTTCTTACCGATTTGACATAGTTTGCATATTGTATTTTCTGGGATGATGATATCTGGAAGATCACTAATAACCTTGAGTTTACATGCTTTTCTTATTTGAGAAAATCTTAGATGTCCCAATCTTCTATGCCACAACCAATTTTCATCATTTTTACTTAGATAGCACTATTGTTGTCCTCCCTTGAGTATGTATAAGTTGTTTGGAGTTCTTGTACCTTTGATCATGGTCTCTCTTGTATCAAGCTCACGAACAACACATCTGTTTGATCAAAACACCACTTCATTTCCTTGATCACACATTTGACTGACACTCAACAGGTTATGCTTTAAACCATCTACATACATAACATTTCTAGCTTTAACCTTTTATTTCAAGAAAATAGAGCCTTTACCTTTTATGGCAGCAGGAATGTCGTTTCCAAATGAGACATTCTTTTATTTTTCTAAGGCATTATATGAGTGAAGTTTTTCTTTTTCACCTGTCATGTGTTTTGAACATCCACTATCGATGTACCAATGATTTTCTTGTCCTTCTGCATACAAGTCTATACCACATCTTTCTGTTCGATATTCTTTCTTTTTCCATATCTTTGGACATAATGGCATTTTATCCTTTTCAGATGTTTGCCGAAATTTTCTCCTGCATTTAGATTCTTCATGACCAAGGTTGTTACAGATTGAGCATTCTATTTCATTTTTCAAGAGTAGAAAAGTTATTATAAATGAGTATGATTTGCCTGAGGTTGGTTGTGGCTTCTATTCATCCTTGGAGTAAATTGAGTATGATTTACCTAGTGATCTGCTTTATGCCTTTGCTGATGATTGTCATAATGTTCACTAGTCTTTGCTGCATCAAGATAGCTTTTGGTAGATGTTGACAACTTCTGTGATTGAGATGCTTCTTTAGTATATCCAAGACCTGTCTTTATCAGAGGAGAACATTGAACTTTGATGATTTCATTTAAATTTTTTGATCCTTTAGAAAATCTAAGATTGAGAGATTTCATTTTCTCAAGATCCTTTCTTAGACCCACAATTTCACATTCTAGTTTTTCATTGTGTTTTTCCTTTTTAGCAAGTTGGTATGTCAAGGTATCTATAATCATATTCTTTCCTTCGAAGCAGATTTTGAGTTTAGATATTTCTTCATGAAGGCCTTCCTCTTCTAAAGCATCCCGAAAATTATTGTCGTCATAAGCCATGAGAAGTCTATAATCATCATTATTAGATAAACCATCACTATCGTCTTCTAAACTATCCCAAAAATCATTGCTATCATAAGCCATGAGAAGTCTGTAATCTTGTCCAGTTTCATATTCATCACTATTAAATAAACCATTGCTATCTTCATGAGTATAGTAACTCCTTTTATTCACAACTTGTTTTCTATTCCCTTTTGCATATTCCTTTCCTTTTTCAAATTTATCTTTATGAGGACATCTGGTAGCAGAATGACCAACTTTGCCACAAGCAAAGCATTTGAAGGGTAACTTACCTCTAAACCTTCCAAAGCCCCATTGAAGCTTCTTGACAAAGTTTATCGCATCTTCTTCTTCTGAAATATGTCTTGATTCATTATGTTATTCCTTTCCTTTTTCTAAAGCTTTAAATGCATCTTCTCTCATATTTGATGGTCCTCGTTTTCTCATCTTGAAGGCAGTTAAGGTTCCGTGAAGCTATGTCATAGTGATATTCTGCAGATCCTATTTTTCTTCTATGGAAAACACTTTGGATTCAAATTTAGCAGACAAGGATCTCAAAACTTTCTCAACTAAGGTAACTTCCTTGGTTTCTTCACCCAAATTCTTCATACAATTGACAACCTCATCTATATGTAAGAAGTAACTAGCTATATTTTCATCACTATGCATCTTAAGAGTTTCATACTGAATTTTGAGAGTTTGAAGCTTAGCATGTTTTACCTGAGAGTCTCCTTCGTAGCTCAGAATGAATTTGTCCCATATTTCTTTGGTTGATTTGAGCTGCATGACTTTGACAAACTCTAATTGTGACAGACTTCCCAATAAAGTATTGACAACTTTGGCATTGGTTTCATATTGCTCTTTACCTGCCACATCTGTAGGAATTGCTGTTGGAAATGTACATCCTCCTTCCACAATTTACCAGTTATTCGTTCCAAGCAATTGTAGATAAGTTGTGGTTCTTATTTCTAATAAACAATTTTGCTCCCATTGAATATTCGAGGTCTGATGGATCCCATGCTTTCTTGTTTATTCATGTTGATGGATCTCCCTTCAAGCAATCAAGCTTCTTCTAAAGAAGCTGTCTCTGATACCAATTGTTGGAAATAATACTGAGAGAGGGGGGTGGGGGGGTGGGCGAATCAATATTATCGGATCAATAATTTTATTTCCCAAATAGATTTATATATGCTACTTTAGTGTAGTGAACTAGCGTGTACATGCAACTGTGCTTAAAGAAACTAGCGTATATGCAGAGAACTTGTGATTTACACAATTTATCATGTCTTGAGCTCAAACCATTATATTAGAGATTTATTAGAAAGTGCAGTAAAAACAGAATAAACCATCACACATAAGCAACACACATGAACACCAATATTTAAGGTGGAAACCCAATGTGGGTAAAAACCACTTGTTGTTGTCGTCTCTGACTTCTTTTAATAATAAGAAAATATGGTTACAATATTGTACTAGTGCAGACTCATACCAGTACGTAGGCACACACCTATGGAAGGCTACAACCTTCTCTTATTTTCCAGCTGCTACTGGAAGGGAGCTACAACTCCCTAGCTCTTGTACTAGTCAATATGTTTACTAGTACGTAGGTGCCAGCCTACAGAAAACTCCACTCTTCCACCAAGGACCACATTTCATGAATTTTCAGTCTAGATACTCCTGGAAAACAACACCACGATCTAAAGGCCCCGTTTCATCAAATTTTCACACTAGACCCATCAAAGCTTTTAAACTTAAACTACATCAACCAATATTCAGTTAATATGAACAATCAGATCACTGACACCAGAACACTGTGTTGAACCCAAAACCCTACATCATCATTCAGAACCAGTTGTAACCTCAAAAATCATGCATTAGGGTGTATACGCTACTTGGCTGAACCCAACCTGCATGTATACACTACTTCCTTTAACCCAACCTGTGTATATCTCTAAAGATACTAAATCATAAACTTCTGAACCACATACTGTACCAGTTAGTGACATTCTAAAGATCTACTATCATATTACAGAGTTAAAAAAAGATAGCAACAAGGATCACCCTTCCTTATCAATCAATCAATCAAACTCAATTTCCTTATACATTCAGTTCTACGTTTAGATCTAAGAAGACTTCATTAAAACAAAATGGTAAAGCAACATAATTTGATCAGATAGATCAGTCAGATCTGAAAAGAAGTTTTTCTTTTGTATACGCTACTTGAAAGAACCGAACTTGCGTGTATACGCTCTTTGGTCGAGACGAACCTGCGTACAGATCTACAAATTTTGACTCAGAACTTCGCTGCAATTCCAGACTTCAGACAAACCCAGATCATGATAGATAACAAATACAACAAGAACAAAACATCAGATCTGGTCTCAACCAATATGATATCATTCAAGAATAAGTCATTTCAAGTCTCATGATTCTTGATCCAATATTGAACTCAAGGTGCACATGAATATTTCAGATCCAGTCCCAAACATATCCCTGCAACATAAAATATACTTCAAATAGAAGTATTCCTTAGAATATTATTGCTTTCACCCTTGGCCTAATGATCTTTTCCTCCTTATATACTCTTAGGCCTTTGTCAATACCTTGGACCAAAACCAGTTAGGGTCAATACCTTGGACCAAATACCTAGGGTCAATACCTTGGACCAAATACCTTGGATCAATACCTTGGATAAAAATACCTTGGACCAACTTGGTTTTCCAACATGTATGCGCTTTTCCTTTTGTGAAAGTGTGTGTATACGTTATATGCTCATTTTCTTCTGTTAACCTGTGTGTATACGCTCCTTGGACAAAGTGAACCAGCGTATACCTGTCTTTCTTCATTCCTTGGAGCCTGATCTGTAATCCTTTGTTGTTGACACGCTACACCGTGAGTTGTCATCTGAGTGAGTTTCCATCAAGGACAAGACCTATATCATAATGCTAACACTGCACCCCCCCCCCCCACCTCTCACGCCCAGGAAAAAAAAAAAAAAAAAAAAAAAAAAAAAAAAAAAAAAAAAAGAGAAAAAAAAAAAAGAAAAAAAGAAAAAAGAAGAATTAATAATAATAATAAAATAAATAAATAAATAAATAATAAAAAAAATAAATAATAAATAAATAAAAATAAAAATAAAAATAAAAACTAAATCCAACGAGCTAAGGTGAATGGAGGAAAAACTACAAAAGGTTAAAGGAGAAAATGTTAGGCTAAGGAAACAAGTGGTACAAAGGGAATATAGTTCAAAAGACATAAAACATAGTCTTAGAGACAAGCTGCAAATAATGGTGTTGCATTGTAGAGCTTATCTGTAGAGAAGGGGTCACGATGCATTTTAGAGCTACAAAAATATAAGACAAAATATAACTATAAAATTCCTAGAACAAATTTTCATATTTTAGATGATAAAAAATGGCCCTTGAAGTTTCAAAAATGTTATAAGAAGTATGATAAAAAATAACAAAAAATTCCCCAAAATTGCTTCAATTTACAAAAATTCATAGCAAAAAAATCCCCAAAATTTTCTTCTATCTAAAAGAATAAACTTATTTTGTGTTCACATCCAAATATCCAAACATATTCCATTATGTCTTCTAAAATTATAATTTAGCCGACTAATAAAAAATATAGAGAAAGAGTAGCATGGATAACAAACTTGAAGCAATTAAACTATATGCTTATATGGTTTTTCTGCAACCCTTTTATTCTATGAATTGTAGAAATTATAATATTAAAAAAAAGGAGCTTTTTGGACAACATATTGTATGTTCATTGTATCTCTACATCACTTTTAAACACTCTATTATCACCTTTTATGTTTGTGTTAATGATGCAATTTGGAACACTTAGTTTCACTTAACATGTGTTAAGTAAAAAGACCTAATCAAGGCTACCTGGTTAAAGTGGAGTACAAATTTTGTATACAATTGTTGACACATAAAATGATAGGAATTTTGTTGATTTTTGGGTAGCTGCAAGAGGTATTCCCTAGCTACTGAAGTCAGACCATGAAATAAATTTAAAAGGAGGAAAAAAAAATTTGAATTTGAATTTATTTTTAGATTGATCCAGTAATCTCCAGTTTGTCAAGTCATCCCAGCCAAGGAGATGTGCCCTTTGGTTACCCTAAGATCACTATAAAAGGGTATTAGCCCTTATCATTTCACACACATATCTTAGAAATCATCCTTATGAAGAATAGTAGCCAAGAAAGAGCCAAGATCCATAAGAAGAATATGTATCCAAGAGAAAGTCGAATTGTATGGTCTAATTTCTATGTTGGGAGAGGGATTTTTCCCTAGAGAAAAAGGTTGCGTTACCTATCTATTGGATGAGGAGTACACACTACTTAGATTGTGATCTATATGTATGATTTAAGGAATATTCAAGTTTATATTTTGTTCCTTGGAGGAGGTTCGAAGCCCTAGAAGTTTTTTGTAGGTAGGTGGAAAGGCCTTAGGATGTCGTAGTAGGGTTAAAAAGGCCTTAGGACTAAGGGTGAGCAAATAAGAGACGACCAAAACTAAGGTAATCCCATCTAAGGTAGGCCTCAAATAGAGAAAGGAGGGTTGAAAGGCCTCAAAGGCTTGGGAACATGGCCGAGGTATCACATGGCTAAGGAAGGATAATGAGGTAGTGTGGAGGTTGATCTATTGGTGTAGGTGGATTACTGAGATGTTTTCATAAAATACTTGTAGTAAAGAAATATCTAATGACAACATTCCAATGCTGGAAGTTGGCTAGTCTAAACTTAGGAGATCTAAGTTTGACATGTAAAACTCATATTGTACTTATAATAAATTGAATAATTTCTCCTAGAAAATATTTTTTGGGTTTTCACCTGAGTGTTTGTTTCCCAGGGAAAAATTTTGGTGTCTACTATGCATGTATTTTCTACTATGATCTTTATTGTTTCCATTGCATTTATAGTTTAATTTTATAAGTGTAATTGCTTAATGATATTCTAGGATGTGCTAAAATAATATCGTATATAGTTGGAATTAATTATCAGGTGCATAAAATTGTGCTTGTCTAATTAGCATTGGAAAATAAAAACATTTTCAACTATTATCTCTCATATTTTCAAGAATGAATTTTATCATAGAACAAAGTTTCAAGGCATGTTTTGACAAAAAATTCCATTACATTGTCAATTATAGTCTTGCTTGGAGGAATGTCCATAGCTTAAATGTTCGTTTCTAGCTTTATAGTAAAGGATATTGATGATCAAGCATCAAATGGAAGACATGATTAGATTTGGAAGTTGATTTCCAGTGTTTGATCTGATTGCTTTGAAGAAATATTGTACTAATAGTATATATCCATGCTCATGAGCAATGAAGCCACTAAAATGATGGTGGTTATTGATGGTTTTGGAAAAATATGAGTAAATCATTTAGAGCTAGGTCTTAGTGAAAGAATCTAGACTATGATTTTCATTTCATTAACAAAAAATTCCCAACGTACAATGTGAACAAACCAACAAACTCTTCACACAAGGTTTATGTCATAATTATCAAGTTATAATCATGGAACACATCAAAAGATAATGGGAATGGATTCTAATTTTTTTAGGAATGAAGTGTAAGTGTTTGAGAAAGAAATAAAAAGCTAACAAGTCAAACCTACTTCATTTTAAAAATGGCTCAGTTTAGGTAAAGCACCTTGTTTGACTATAAACTTGTAGTTAAAGATGAAACTGATCAACACTCTTTCCAATTATGATGTAAATTAACCTAACTTAAAGTATCCTACCACTCTAGGTATTGTAAAATGTTAGAAAATAACACCTTCCATAAGCAAACTAAGTAGGTTTTTTCATGGTTTTCTAAAGAGAAATGACTATTACAAAAGCCTATAAATAGAGAAATCATGACCAATAAACCAAAACAATTTAATTCAGTAAAAAAAACTTAGTTTAAATGAATCAATTCATTGCATTACAAATAAAATTTAAAATATATAGACTCTAAGAAATTCATATTACATATGCTTTTAAAATCAAATATGCATATATGTAACAACTCGTCAGAAATTTGCACATTTGCTCGGATGTTGCTTCCACTTTGGCTTTAACCACTTCTTGTTCTTCAAAGGCATATGCAAATCATGCAAGGGTATGAATCCTTTCATCTTATTTTATCCCTCCCTCGAGCATAGAAAATACCCTCCCTAAGGCAAAAGGGTATTTAATACATTGACTGGACCTAGACATTAGAATATGATCACTTGTAGAAACATGAATAGAGCTAATGAAGCTAGAGGAATCCAAATTTTGAGTAGATTTTCACCAATCTTGACTATGGCAGGGGTGGGGGTAGAAATTAAAAGACCCCGAGTGGTAATATTGGACATTATAGAAGAAAATCAATGAATGAGGGTCAAGTTAGGCATGTTGAAAATACAAATAAAATAAAGTTATAGACTCAAAGAAATTCATATGACACACATAGGCTTATATAAATAGTTTGATTGGTTCCATTATGTTGCAAACAAAACAATTTAAAGTTTACACAGGGTTTCAAATTACCTCTAAATTTTCTATGAAGGGTATATCCAATTTCAACTTTGATGTAAAGCTCTGTGTTGACTACAAATTCATTGCAGAGAGCCTAGGAAACTCTAAATTCCTTGCTTGCCTTTTTAGAAGTCTCCAAGTCCTATCCAAACAAGCTTTATTGTCCATGCATGCAAATAGTTGGTATATCAGCTAAAACGCAAACTGCCTCAGGCCATCAAATTGACAAAGAAACCCTCTTTGGTCATCTCCAACTCAAATTCATGCCATCAAATAATAAACAAACCCTATTTGGTTGGCTCCAACTCCAATTCATGACATTAAACCCCAATTAAAAGACCTTCATTCTATTTGTAGAGGTGCATTGCATAAATAATTCCCTCCCCACTTTCCTGAATCATCTCCCAACAATTAGTGAAAGAACCTATGGATAGTGCTAGATCGGCCAAAATTCAGAGGGTCTTCCTGATATGAAGCCTCAATTATACCTCACACCATTTGGTGTAGGCACCCCAACTGGAATATGACCTGGCTACCGAAGCAATTGGTTTTAATGATGTGCCTTGGCTGCAATAACACATAAAGTGGTGTGATCATGACTTCAATGAACAAGTGTGTGACTTTGCAGAAAGTCAAATGTGATGTATGAAAATTTATAACACATGAGGGGGAAATGAGTGAGCCCCTTAGAAGCCTGTAATAGTACACAAATTAAAAGGAACATATGAGCATAAAATACATCATGAATTAGATTGCAAAATAGTTTGCAAGTTTAACCATGATGGAAATATACAACAACACACATTCAACAAGATTCACACTAAAGAAAACGAAATAGTTCATAAGAGTTAGAGTAAGTGAAATAACATATATTACAAACATAACAAGAATAATCTTATTGTATTCACAACATATGCATGAAAACATGGCATATTTGAGCTTTTATTAAGTTAAAGTTCCAAGCATACATACACCTTTGATGACCCACTAGCTTTAATAGTGGAACATGAAGTCTACACCTGCTACTGAGAAGCCAAGGCTCTCAACAAACTCCTAAGCTCCTGATCCTAAGCTAAAAGCCTAGCCAAAATCTTGGCTCCCAAAGTCCCTTTACATGAGTTATGAGGGTATAGTTATAAAAAATGGGTGACTATTCACTTCCCCTTTGTGACTCTTGGACTTCCCTCATGAATCTTCAACTTCTTTACAAATGACTCTTCAACTTTATTACATCATGACCCTTCACATTCCAAAATTGACACTTGGAATTTCACTTCCAAATTAATTACAAAAAAATATTACAATATCGTCATTACCAATATAAGACAAAATTGGGTAGAGCCAACTAGAAAGCTTAGTAAGAGAAAAGTTAAGCTTGAGTTTGGGGAAACTCTAGCTCAACAACTTCGACTTGTAGGTTCTCAGTCACATGTCATTGCCAAGCTTTGTACTATACAATGAATTCCCCAAACTATGTGATGGAATCAGACTGAAAGTGGACTCTAACCTCCATGGAATTCAAGTACACTGATTTGGAACTAGTCTAGATTTCCTTCTTTAGCAGGAGCATCATAGTATTGATTTGAACAGGGCCACCAATGTACTTTTGCATGTTCTGTCTATTCATGTCAAGATATTCCTTAATAGGGACATGTGTCAACCATTCCAAGTATTCTTTAACCTACTGCCTGACCTGATTCATATGTTTGGCTTCAGTGACTGAGCCAACTGATGGGATCTTATGTGATTTCACCATGAAATCCACATTGTTGTATGATCATGCATATGAACCCTAAATATTGGTGATGAATGAGGCGAGTTGTTTGTTGCTCTGAATGATCATCTGCACTTATGCTTTCTCCAACTCTGTATGTTGCCTTGTTTTCTTTGCCAATTCAAATGGCACCCCTTTGTATTGATTGACCATTCATGCATAACATCGATGGATATATGGGAAACCTTAATAGATTTAGCATTATCCTTACACTTCTACTACATGTCTTGCAAGTTGAAAATCACTTTATGCATGGTGACAAGTTCTTCATACAAGCTTCGTATAGCTTCTCACAATGTGAATACTTAACCAAGTATGGCTTCCTTAAGTTCTTCTAGATAAACTTGCATAGGCGCTGCATTCTAAACCTCTCCTCACAGTTGTTCAACTTCTTGCATTGCAACTTGCAATTTCTTTGCCAACTATTTGTTCTCAGCCATCAGATACTCCATGTTTTACTTTGTGGCACTTACGAAGGCCAAGTTGGCTGCAACATTTGGATTTCTTCTAGTGTATGTCACAATCATCCTTTCCCTGATGAATGTAGGGGATGCGAGGTCGTCCATAAAAATTTTCTTCCTTGCTTGTACAATGTTTTTTTGAAGCTCATTGTAAGTCATATTGTATGTGTCCATGACTGGACCATCATCAAGAGGAACAATTTCCTCTTCCTCGATTGGAGCTTGCTCTATTGTTGGACAATGGGGAGGCTGAATGGTGACCTGTTATGTACTTGGCATCAAAACAACATCTTGCTTTTGTGGCTCTAGTTCCACCTCCATGTCTAGGATATCGATCAAATCCTCAGTCTCTTAAGCGATATCCTTGTCTTGCATCTGTTTGTTCTCCTCCTCAAGTTTTGGGTTATTCTCTTGTTCTTTAGCATGTCTTCGTGTGACATATTCTTCTTCCACTCATCACCTTATTCTTCTTCCTTCTTTTTCATTTCTTTCTTCAATATATTTTCCCCTTATTCTTCCCTCTGCTACTGTTATGCTTCCTACATCCTTTGTTTCCTTTTTTTTTTCTGTTGCTATGGAAAATTTAAGTATGGCAGGATATTATTTCATCTTGTGGCTTCGCTCCCCCCAAGACTATGTGCAACCTTCCTATTTCCCTTTTCGCACACTAGGTTGCACCGTTCTGCTAGTACTTCCTATAGAGTGACCACTTTCTACTAAGTAACTTGTGATGTTAGAGTGAAGCTAAATGGTTAGTAGGACTTGGAGGCATCATAACAATTCTTCCATGCTTCCTCCTCATGTGTGTGAAAGGTCCTATTTGGCCACTGAAAATTAATCTCGCACAGTGGTATTAACAAAACCTCCTTGGATCATATGGATTGAAGTCGAAATGATCGAATGTGAATTTATCCATTGCCCTACCATTGGTGTTTGCGAATTTCAAGTTCTTGATTTCATATAATTCAATATGCATAGGAAGAGCAGGCCAAGGTTCTTTCTTCTTCCTTTGTAGAACTACTGAAAACCTTGTGGATAGATGGTAGGAAAATTCTTGCATGACTAACTTATCAATGGCATACCTTAGCAGAAGATGCGAAGACTTATGTACGCCAAACATTTTGAGGAAAGTGGCTTCTGGTGAGGCAAACCAATATGTTATCTCTAACAGTGCTTCCATTTCCACAAGTGACATGCAAGGTGGCTCTTCCTCAAATATAAACTTATACAATAGAATCAGGAAGTGATCAGTCAACTTTTCCATTACTCCTCTATGACTACACTTTGAAAGAAGGTTGCAATGAATGTGCATGGAAGGATCTTGTGGTGTCCAAGTCTAATTCATGCCAGGAAATGAATTGTGAGCACAAATTTCATCCAGTAGATAGGGAAAAATTTATCTTTCTCTCGCTTGGGAGGATTTAGGGCATTAGCTACATGGATCTTTAGCCGTTGAGCCAACAAGTATAACTAGTTGAATAACCTTCCTTCATTCACGACCTGGTTGAGTAAGAATTCCCACCTTTCAGGGAAGGTCTCAATACTATGCTGACCATAGATTCTACAACATAGAACTATCAAGAGTTGATAGGCCCTCTTGAGATATTTTTTCTTATATGTGTTGGTGGGTGTCTGACGAAACTTTGGTGGCTCTTTCACCCAACTTTTGAAAATTTCCTTTGTGCTCAAGTAGCTGGTGACAACATATAAGTAATAATACATGAGCGATTATAGCTCCGATAAATGGTAAATGAGATGGTAATTTGGTGCCGGAAAATAAGAAAGCCTTTCTCCACCAGCATTGTTCAATGTCATACTCTTTGGATTTGTATGAGACAATATCCAGCTGACAATGTATGCACATGGTAAAGTCAAGTACCTACATGCAAACTTATGTAACCTTGACCTTTGGACATTGATATACACCTTCCAGTATTCAAGGTCTACTTTGAAGCTTCTTGCTGAGAATACTTCATTCACTTTCTAACATGTGATATCTAATTCTTTCTCTATGAATAGTTGAGTATATGAGTAAACTAGTAAGTTCATTGGCATACTCTCAACTAGCTCCCCGGTGTTTCTTTCCATGGTTTCCTTTGAAGCATATCTCTTTGGTGCCATGCTATCAGTGACTAATGAAGCGAAGTGCTCAACAACTATAATACCTATAGAAGGAAAAGCACTCATGGAAAACATGAATTAGATTTAGCAAAATGACTCACAAAGCAATCTCACAACTGAAACCACATGATTAAAGGTAAGGATTATGAAATTCTTGAGGTGAAGGGAGATGGATTAGTTGCATGAACTGCGCATTGCATAGTCTCAGTAGCTAGGGGAGCAACTTGAGGCTAGAGACTGCGCAACTTGGGAATATTGAGGTAGAGATTGCACATGCACAGTCTCTATGGACAACAGACAAGCTTGAGCCTTGAAAATGCACAACGCATAGTTTGGATATCCAAGTACTACGCATTGCGTAGTCCCAAAGGCCAAGCATCAAGCCTGAGTCTTGGAATTACACAATGCCCAGCTAGACAAGGCATGTGTCAGCTAATAGAAAGAAAAATATGCCCATAAAGTGTATGTGAAACTAGAATATTTTAGTTATGGTGCAAGTTAGACTGAATATTTGACTAAGGATAGATAAATTAGTGAAAATCAAGTGTAGAATATAAACATGCAAAAGGAAAAACATACATGCACGGAGTGTTGCTGAAACAACAATCACTACTGGGAAAAAACAAGAAAGATGATGTGACACTTGTAAAAGTTGAATGGCAGACTGAACCAACACTTGTAAAATGTATTATAAGTTAAAGCACCAGCAACCATGAAAATAATCAAGCAAAACCACACTCGCATAAGCGAAATGACAAAAAACGATAGAAAAAGCAACAAAAGACGACAAAAGAAAAACTCACCAAGAAAAGCACCACAAAATTCATCGAAGGCTCCTTGATCTCCTTGGGAAGTATAGATCTCGACAATCAAATGTACAAATGAGATGTAGGGGCATCTATTATGTAGATCTAGGCTAGTTAGGGTTTATGACGTGCATGGCTAAAGTTAAGGAAAAATAAACACTTGGCAGAATTCTAAAAATAACAACTTGTGTCATCCTTCGAGAAACTAATTATGCACTCCTAGTATTTTCTAGGGATTATTTTTTCTTTCTTGTTTTTTAAGGAAAACCAACCATCACATTTCCAAGGAAAATTGTGTAGTTCCCAACCACTGGGAAACTTATTGACTCAGTGCATTATATAATTTTTTAGAGCAATGATGCTTTGCGCAGTTTCTGAGCTCAAGAAAAAGTTGCCATTCTAGATTGTGCAATTCAAATCCTCAAGGTTGGCATGCCTTCCAAGATTGTGTAATTTCTAGAGCCAGGACTAGCAATGCTAGAAGGTCAAGTCAAGAGATAGTTTGTGTCTGAAAGGTAGCAAACCATGATCAATACATCACAAGAAAAGCATGAAAAGATAATTCTTTATCATAGCATGAATACCTGACGATAGTGAAATATAAGCTTATGTCGATATAAGGGAGGCTCCAAAATCAAAGCGTGGGAAAAAAATTGGAGGGTGGTTGTAGTGGCTACAACACTTGGCAACACACTGGTAGAATTCTAGATCTCTGTATGGGTATTTCTTCATGTAAAACAAGACTAACTCTTTAGGAAGTATTTTTCAGTTAACTGATTACCATAACTTATTTACTTAGCTTAAGTTAAAGATGTAGTCCCTACCATTCTCTTCATCAGAAACACACTAACAACTACAAGTCAAACCAATTTGTTTCGATTAGGGATGGGGATTATATAGTTACACAAGTGAAATAGATTGTTGGAGTCTTGGTTTTCATCTCTGGTGTTGCTCTGCTACCATCATGCCTAGACAGTACCCAGAAAAAGTCACTTCAAGGACAAAAACATTGCTCCACTTCCAATGTGCCTAGACAATACCCTGATGGAGTTTCTTGGTTGACATCTCTATGCAAGAAGTCTTTCTCTTCTTTCACCTTTTATTATTTTTTTATATTTTATATTTTTTATTCAAATATTGTGCATAGGCACTTATTGATTTGATGAGGTGGAAGAGGGATCCCAACTTATTATGAGCAGAAGATGTTATCCCTTCAGATAAGGTTATTTTTACACCTCTGAAATATATTTCTCTTGTTAAACTTTTCTCCCCTTCTTACTCTATTTGACTTAGTTGACAAGACGAGACTAAATAATTATAAAATTAATTAAAGTAGGTGGTACTAGTTAAAGATTAAGCATCACCATTCCAATATGTTTTTCTTCGAAAAGAATGTATTTTTGATCAAGGTATCATCGACTAAAATATGCAATATCCACGTGAAGAGAGGGAATAAATAGATAACTAAGCATTGAAAGGAGCATAACTTCCTCTTGAACTTCACCATGCTTTCTTCAAAAACCAAACACGGTATCATGCAGTGAATATCCTATGATGAAAAGGAAAGGAAAGGGGTAGGTTGGAAAGTAAATAAAAATAAATAAAACAAACAAACTACTCCTACTCCTGAACTAACCGAGTATAGGCCAAGCTTACACAAAGTGAAACTTCCATTGTAAACATCGATGCATAGGATAACCTATATGGGCGAGGGACTTTATATCAAGAAAGATATTCAAGCACAGCAAAATATAAGAAAGGTAAATTGGTACATACCTTTTCATTCAAAGAGTGAAAGTTCATCCCAAAAAAATGATCGAAAATCACAGGGAAAACATTATGTAGATGCATTGTGGTGTTTGTGCACATTGCAACAACAAGACATGCAAGAGCGATATTTCGAACTTCTAAACTTTGCAAACATAAAGAAAGAGAAAAACTTACATTTCGCAACAAAGCTTTCCAAGAATGATTTCTCCAATGATTGAGTGATAACATCGTGCAAAGCAGATGGAGGGTACAAAAATTGAGATACAAATGGATTTTTAATTTGCGCGATCGAATAATGAGGATCCTTGGTAGATACAAGACTATTCTGATTAGGATTAGAACTAGCCTCATGAATTTGAGAACCTGACATAACCATCATCTTGAGTTGAAGTGCCTTGACATCTTGTGGAAGTTCCAAGACATCGGAAGGTAGATCATTGAAAATTGGTGGCTTAGAAAGATCAACAGTAAAAAAATCAGAGTTGTGACTAGATGAGTCAATGAATAGATCATGACAATCATGATTATAAATTTCATCATTGAAAATAGAGGCATCCTCTTGATTTGATGAATCATAGAGAGAGGAAGATTGAAAATAAGAAATTTCACCCTTTGTTTCTTCAGAAAGATCAGATGATTGATTGGATGGATCAGGAAAAGAAGATTCTTCCTCTCCTTGTTCAGATGTAAAAATGAAATTCCACGAGTTCTAAGTGTGATCAGAATTAGCATCATCAGAAACTAATTCTTCAAAATATTCGACAAGTATGACAAAATCATGGAAGGTGTCATGATAATGAGGTATAGGTGAAAAAGGAGAAACATCAAATTTTGTCGCAAATTCTTGTTCAAAAATAGAATCCCACACATAATCATCGTACATGATATCACAAGTTGGTTGGTCAATACTAACTACATCCTGAGTTTGATCCTCATGAACATCATAAACTATTTACACATGTGAATACAACAACTCACAATCAGGAAGACCAAAGGAATCGAAGGATGGAGGGCGAGGAGAAATAACATCATCAGAAAAATCAGACTCGTAGTCGAAACTTGTATTTAAATTTTGAATATGTGGGGTTGGAGAATATGGTGGGAGATCAATGGATGGAATCTCAAGTTCTCCAACCTCATCCTACATAGATGGAGTTATTTGATGAGAAGAATACAAAGAGTCACTTGGAACAACAACTTCCTTCGTCATAGATTTAGGAGCTCCATAACCAATATATTTTGGGATACTTTCGAAATATTCATATTCTTTTGGATTCATTAAAATATGAACAATAAATTAAAATTTCTCTTGAATTAAATTCCAATCAACATATTCTCATAAAAATTCAAAACAAAAATGAATAAAATGATCATGAAAATCGTTAAGAGATTCATCAGGTGCTTGAAAACTAATTTGTAATCGTACCTTCCAAAGGTGTGGAAGAGATCTTTGAAAAGATGTTTGAAGAGTGTATAGACAAGGCTATCAATGTGTATCATCATTCCTTAATGCACACTTCGAATGTAAGAATGAACAACTTGCAAGTAGCATCCTCGCAGTGAATGTTATGTTTAGTGAAAACTCAGGGAAGTGAACGTTGTGCTCAAGAATGATTGTTTCACCCTCACCATCAAATTTTAAATTTGACAACTCATTGATTATCCCTGTGTTCACTTTCATATTTTTAGTTCTAGAAAAACTTACGGAGGTTAAGATACAGGAAGAAGCCATAAAGGAGAAGGAAAGTTCAAACAAACTTAGCTTGTTCACAGGTTTAGCTTGTCACTTGGCCCTCCTTCTAGTACCAAAAATGTTTATGTTGTTGAACCCACCAACATTTAGGGGGTCTCCTTGATATGAAGTCCCAATTACACCTCACAATGTTTGTTGTAGGAGTTCCATCTAGAATACGGCCCAGTTTCCAAAGCAACAGGTTCTAATGATGTGCCTTGACTGCAATAATGCATAGAGTGGTGTGATCATGAATTCAGTGAATAAGTGTGTGACTTTGTGGAAGGTCAAGTGTGATGTATGAAAGGTTAACACATGAGGGGAAATGAGTGGGCCCCTTAGAATCATGTAATAGTGCACAACTTAAAAGGAACACACGAGCATAAAATACATCACGAGTTAGCCTGCAAAATATTTCACAAGTTAACCATGATGGAAATATACAATAACACATATTCAACAAGATTCATACTAAATAAAACGAAATTATTCATAAGTGTTAGCATAAGTGAAATAACATATATTTGAAACATAATAAGAATAGTCCTAATGTATTGATAATATATGCATGAAAACGTGTCGATTTTGAGCTTTTATTAAATGAAAGTTCCAAGCATACATATACCATTGAAAAACCCCTAGCATTAATAGTGGAACATGAAGTCTACATCTGCTCCTACAAAGAAATATACTCCATTTATGTTACTAAGAATCCAAGGCTCTCAACAAACTCACAAGCTCCTGATCCTAAGCTAAAAGCCTAGCCAAAATCTTAGCTCCCAAAATATCTTTACATGTGTTATGAGGTATCTTTGTAACAAAAGGGGTGACTATTCGCTTCCCCTTTCTAACTCTTGGACTTCCCTCATGACTCTTCAACTTCTTTACAAATGAATCTTCAACTTTATATCATGACCCTTCACATTTTACAATTGAAACTAGGAATTTCACTTACAAATTAAGTACAAAATAATATTATGATATACTCATAGCCATAAAAAACAAAAATGGTTAGAGCCAACTAGACATCCTAATATGAAAAAATTAAAGCTTGAGTTTGGGGAAACTCCAGATCAGCAACTTCGACTTTTAGGTTCTCAGTCACATGTCGGTGCTAAGATTTGTACTACACAGTGACTTCCCCAAACTGTGCAATGGGATGATGTTGAAAGTAGACTCTTGCCTTCATGGCATCTGGGTACATTGATTTGGAAACAATTTGGATTTCCTTCTTTAGTAGGAGCATCATAGTATTGATTTGGACAAGGCCACCAATGTACTTATAGATGTTCTTCTCGTTCACTTCAATATCTTCCTTGGTGGCGACCTGTTTGAATCGTTCTAAGTATTCTTCAACCTCCTGCCTAACTTGATTCCTGCATTTGGCTTCAGTGAGTGAGCCAACTTATGGGATCTTGTGTGATTTCACCATGAAATCCATGTTGTTGTAAAATCATGCATATAAGGCTTGAATATTGGTGGTGAATGAGGCGAGTTGTTTATTTCTCTGAATGATCATCCACACTTGTGCTTTCTCAAACTATACATGTTGCCTTGTTTTCATCATCAATTCAAACGATGCCCCTTTGTATTTCGTTGACCATTCATACATAGAAGCAATAGCTATATGGAAAACCTTAAGATCTTTAACATTATCCTTACACTTTTGTTGCATGTTGTGCAAGTGGAAAACCACTTTATGCACGATGACAAGTTCTTCATACAAGCTCTGCATAGTTTCTCCTAATGTCGATACTTCATCATGTATGGTTGTCTTAAGTTATTCTAGATAAACTTGAGTAGGAGCTGCATTATGAACCTCTGCACGGAGATGTTCAACTTCTTGTCTTGCATCCTACAATTTCTTTTCCAAATATTTGTTTTTGGCTTTCATCTTGCGCCTTTACTCTCCCCCTGCATTATGTGCAACCTTCCTCTTTCCATTTTCACACACTGGTTTGCGGATTTCTACTGGTACTACCTTCGGAGTGACTTCTTTGTGAGGAGTAACCTATGATGTTCCAGTGAAGTTGATTGGTTCATGGGACTTGGAGGAAATATAACAATTATTTGATGCTTCCTCCTCAGCTCTGTGAAAGGTCTCACTTGGCCACTGAAAATCAATCCTTGCACAATGGTGTTAACAAACATTCCTTGGATTGTACGGATTGAAGTCCAAATGACTCAATGAGAATTTCTCTATTTCCTTACTTTTGGTGTCTGTGACTTTCAAGTTCTTCATTTCATATAGTATGATCTACATAGGAAGAGTGGGTCAAGGTGCTTTCTTCTTCCTATGCAGAACTGTTAACAACCCTATGGAGAGATGGTAGGAAACTTCCTGCATGACTAACTTATCAACAACATACCTTAACAGAATATGCAAAGATTTCTGTCCATCGAACACTCTAAGGAAAGTTCCATCCGATAAGGCAAACCAATCTGCTATCTCTGACACTGCTTCCATTCCCCACGTGACATCTAAGATGGCTCTTCCTCAAAGATCAATTTATACAATAGAATGAGGAAACGGTCAAACAACTTTTCCATTACTCCTCTATGGATACATTCCATATGAAACTTGCAATGAATGTGCATGACAAAATCTTTTGGTGTTCAAGTCCAATTCATGCCAAGAAATGAATTGTGAGCGCAAATTGAATCTACTAGATAGGAAGGCATATAAAATCTATCTTTCTTTCCCTTGGGAGGATTCATGGCATTGGAGACATGGAACTTTAGTTTTTGAGCAAACAAGTCTAACCAGTTGAATGGCCTTCGTTTGTTCATGACCTAGTTCAATAATAATTCCCACCCTTCAGGTAAGGTCTCAATACTTTGTTGACCATAGATTCTACAACATAGGACTATCAAGAGTTGATAGGATCTCTTGAGATATTTTGTCTTATAGGTATTGGTGGGTGTTTGATGGAACTTTGTTGGATCTTTCACTTAGCTTCTGATAATTCCCTTTGTGCTCAAGTAGCGGGTGAAAACATAGAAGTAAGAATCCATGAGTGATTCTAGCTTTGGAAAATGGTACATGAGATGATAATTCGGTGCCAAAAAAGAAGCAATCCTTTGTCCACTGGAATTGTTCAAAGTCATAGTAATTGGATATGTATGAGACAATATCTAGCTAACAATGTCTGCACATGGGAAAGTGGGGTACCTGAATGTAATTTTCTATAACCATGACCTTTGGGCATTGATATACACATGTCGATCTTCAAGGTCTGCTTTGAAGCTTCTTGTTGAGAATGCTTCTCACTTTCTGCCATGTGATGTCTAATTCTTTCTCTATGAACAACTGAGTACCTAAGTAAACTGGGACATTCATTTGCATACTCTCAACTACCTCCCTAGTGTTGCTTTTTGTGGTGTCCTTTGAAGTAGATATCTTTGGTGCCATGATGTCAATGATTGATCAAGATAAGTGCACAACAAATGCAATACCCATAGAAGGAAAAGCACCCATGGAAAACATGAATTAGCTTCAGAAAAATGACTCCCAAAGCAAGCGCACACCTACAACCACATGACTGAAGGGAAGTATTGCACAATTCTCAAGGTGAAGGGAGAGGGATTGGGTGCATGAATTGTGCATTGTGCATTCTCAATAACCAGCAGAGCAACTTGAGGCTAGAGACTGTGTAATGCATAATCTGAGCCTGGGTAGACTGAGGTAGAGACTACGCATTATGCAGTCTCAATGTCCAAGGGACAGGATTGAGCCTTGGAAATACATAATGCATAGTTGGGATAGCTAGGTACTGTGCATTTATTAGTCCCATAGGCCAAGCATCAATCTTTAGCCTTGGGCTTGTGTAATGCCCAACTAGACAAGGAAAATCTTGGCCAAGGGAAAGGCATATCTACCCAAAAAGAGTATGGGAAATTAGAAGATCTGAGTGATGGTACAAGTTAGAGTATATAGCTGACCAAGGATAGATAGATTAGTGCAAATCAAGTGCAGAAGATCAACGTGCAAAAGGAAAAACAAACATGCATGGAGAGTCACCAAAATGGTGATGACTTATGGGAAAAATCAAGAAAGTTAATGCGACACCTGTAAAAGGAAAATGATAGACTGAACCAACATTTGTACAAGCTAATATAAGTTAAATTTCCAGCAACCATGAAAAGGAAAATAAAACCGCACTCACATAAGAAAAACAACAAAAAGAGATAGAAAAAGCAACAAAAGATGACAAAATCAAAACTCACCTGGAAAAGCATCGTAAACTCCATCGAAGGATCCTTGATCTCCTAAGGAAGGCTAGGGCTCCACGATCGATTGTAAAAATTAGCTATAGGGGCATACATTGTATATATATGTTGGTTAGGGCTTGTGATGTACATGCCTAAAATCAAGGAAAAAGTGACACATGTCAGAATTCCAAAAATAACAACTTGTGTCATCCTTTGGGAAACTAATTACTCACTCCGTATTTTCTAGGGATGATTTATTTTTTATTTTTTTTATTTTTTTTCGAGAAAACCGACCATCACAAGACCAAGGAATATTACATAGTTCCCAACCACTGGGAAACTTTTTGAGTCAGTGCATTGTGTATTTTTTGAGAGAAAGGATGCTTTGCGCAATTTCTGAGCTCAAGGTTAGGCTTCCATCTATGATTATGTAGGTTCTGATCTCAAGGAAAACCTACCATTGTGGATTTCACAATTCAAATCCTCAAGGCTAGCACGCCTTACAATATTGCATAGTTTCTAGAGGTAAGCCCAACAATGCTACAAGGTCAAGTCAAGAGATATCTTGTGTCTGAAAGATATCAAGTTGGGATCAATACATCACAAGCAAAGAATGAAAATATAAGTCTTTATCATAACATGAATACTTGATGACAATGAAAGATAAGATCCTGTAGACAGAAGGGAGGCTCCAAAATGAAAGCATGGGCAAATTTTAGAGGGTGGTTGTAGTAGCTAGAATAGAAACCCAATCCCTTGAATTTTTCCCTAACCAGTGAATTAACAAGCTCTTTGTCTTGGATGGTGTACTCCCCACTTCGAATTTTTCCCCGAAAACCTTCGTTACTCCCCACTCCCTCATCAAACTACCTCCGCTAGGGAAAATTATGCATTTCCTACTCTCCACTCCCGCCAATATAAATTTCCCAATACGCCAACCTTGTGCACGTGCAATACTAACCCAACGATATATGTCAAATGGGAAACGTAATATGTGAATCTTTGTATTAGTGTTGGAAATAATATTACCCACTTTCATATCATATTGCCTATGATATTATCATATTTTCGTATGATAATATTATATGATAAATGTAAATAAAACATTTACAATATATAACATTGGAAAAAAACATTTACAATAAATAAATTTTACAATATACACAAAAAATAATACGTTTTTTCATTACAATTTTGTATTAAATTATGGTAACTATGGAGGTATCAAGTTTCACTAGCTTAACTATGAAGACACCAAATTTCACTAATTGTGACAGAAAATTTCCATGAGTATGAACTCCATATTTGATATTAAAGTTTCAAAATGGAGGAACTCCACCTTGTAGATCAATTTTGGTTTAATCAGTATAATTAATCCATCACTTAGGAATATGCCATGGATCAAGCTAGGTAGATGTTATAGATTTCACTCTAGCTTATATGTTATAGTCCCCTTCATGTTTTTTGAAGAATAGATTACCAAATGGTCTAAAATAATGATACCTTAATAGAAACCATAAGCTATATAACAAGAAATAATATCTATTAATGTCCAAATTACCAA
The DNA here is from genome assembly GCA_000404065.3 of Pinus taeda. NCBI lineage: Eukaryota > Viridiplantae > Streptophyta > Pinopsida > Pinales > Pinaceae > Pinus > Pinus taeda. Next base: position 12,287 of record APFE031193465.1, on the reverse strand, counting down.
ATGTTAGTCTAGAGCCGGAGTAATAAACATTTTATTTAGTCATTTTCATTTTTGTGACTAATTATTTAGTTGTGTTTTTTACCCGATGATCAAATTAGTCATTTATTTTAGTCACTTATACCTATGTTGCAAACAAATGGTAGAGTTTAGTCATTTTTAGTTGTCGTGACTAAAAGTTTTAGTCATGTAGTCATTTGTTTTCCAAATTCTACTAGTGAATGTTCATCACTAAGAGTGGTTTAGTTAGTTTTTTATTTCATGGAAGAGTGTTTCCTTTATGCAAGTTCATTCCATACTTTCATTTCCCTAAAATTAGTTTTGTTTATGATTGTTCAAAGTAAATAAGTATTAATTTTGATCTAATTTTTCACATATTATGTTTTCATTTCAGAAGTTTATGAACTTTGGATTGACAATTAAATGAAACAAGAATTAGACATATAAATCTCTTGAAACCTAGTTAGGTTCAATTCCTATAAGTGACATGTTAAGCTCCTAATGAATATATTGTTGTAATTCCATGGATCCATATGTTGAAAATCCTTTGAGCTTTTTATGAATATTCTAGTTTACCCAAGGTACCATGCTTAGAATGAGGGAAAGTACATGACAAGTTTCATAGTGATATTTAGTCCATGATTTTGAAAAAGAATATAAAAAAACTATTATGTGCATTTTTACTAATATTATGGAATGTCTCTTAGAATTGAATTGGATTACATAAGCAAAAAAATCAAAGGAAGAAAAATTTCTAGAAAAGTTAGTATTTTGTCAAAATTTCATTTTCCAACTAGATGCATGCATTGAATCATATCAAACTATTATAGTCAATCATATTAACATTTATATCATCTAAAATGACCAACTTGGTTGTTTGTTTAACACTCATTGCTAAACCAAATATAGGTTCCATTCTTATTGGACATAACCAATTTGTCATTCTCTACTCTTCATGATTGTATTATCCTCTCTTTTTATTGGTTGCTCTTTGTTAGCCACCCATACTATGGTTTGCTCCAAAATCTTGATGAAGAATATCCCACCCTACCATTTGCTGGCCCCCTTAGGCTAGAATAATCATGTTTATAAATTCCCATTTCATGACACTCTTGTTTTTCAAGTGTGTAGTGAACATCGAAATGTGGAAAGTGGATTGAAAGAAGCTATGGTAGGGAATTTTCAATGATCAAATATAATTTGTTCAAAAGTTTAGTAATGGCCATACTTTTGATGAGCATAGTATGTCGTGAGGAATTTTTTACAACCATTTTATAAATTTTCGCATGTATATAATTGAGGCACTTAGCATAATATAACAATGAAATGAATTTCAAATTTATCGAGTTGTCATTTTTCTATCATTTTGATAATATCCCTTACTATAATATACTAACCAAACTTACAATTCCTTGATTTTTATCTTGTAGATATTTCATCGAAAACTTTGCATGAAATTTCCTTCTAGGCTAAACAATTAACTTAGCCAAAATATCACATGTAAAATATCACAACAAACAATTTTATCCAAAAAAATAAATATTTTTATTAACACCAAACAAAAATACAACTGTAATTGTAAAAACCTTCCAACACAATATAATACAACCAATATTTCACAAATAATTTTACAGCAACACGCTCAACCAAATTATTTCTTGGAACCTAGCACGATTTTGCTAGAAAAGTACATTAAGATGACAACATTGAAATATCCCTTACAAATTGTTGTAGATGAATTTACTAAAACAAATTATATAGATGATTCAACCTCCCTTCTTGATTTCCACGAACAACTAATAGCTAAATCGATCCAAACAAATTATAGTTGAACCCTTTTGTTAGTGAAAAATATGAATCTCCTTCTTTGGAAATGAATTCCCTTGAAGAATTTGAGTGATCCTTCCTTATGATCAACTAGAGTGAATTTGTTTCACTACCAAAATTGAGCATGTTAAGGGTTTTACCCCCCCACCCCCCACACAGACACACAAGCTACAAGAGCTCTCCAAATAAACTTTAAAAAATAATCATGCATGCCGAAAGAGTGAGCTCCTGTCTCTCTTTTATCGTTAGAACACCACATGTCATCAAAATATCATTGGTATCTCTTTTATAACCTTCATCCAACTAGCATTTAAATAATTAAATTAATCAATACCATTTTTATTGATTATATCCCACAGGAAACAAATGGCTACTGAGTTGTCCTCTAGAAGTGATCATTTGAAAAGGGACATTACAATATGCTAAGAAAGATTCTTGATGGAATCCTAATAATCTATGGAACCATATAATGCAAAACTAGTTTGATAAAAATAACCATTGCGTGGAAACATTGGTAGTTTTTCTATTGACCTCTCCAATTGTGATATCAACATGCAAAAGACTCAATCATAAGGATTCATAGTATCTTTTAATGACCCCTTGATTACGATGTGGTGGGCACATAAATACATCAACCAAGCATTCAACAATGTGTTGTTTCTCACAACATCCTTAAAGGACTATTTAAAAAAAAAAAAAAAAAATTAAGTTACAGACTAACTAGACCTCATTACACAATTATGATCCTAGTAGTGTAAAGAACTAGGCAAAACATAGAAACAATTGTATGCAAATTTAGCTCTTTTTGTTAGGTGCATTCCATTCAATTGTATTTGATTAAAATAAAATATATTAATTTTTTTGGAAATTCATGTTGTGTTTGTCGAGCCTCCATTTTGTCTAGATTTTTACATCTTTTTTCCCATGATCTCTTATGTATTCACCTGGATTTTGTAGTTACTACCATCCTTTTGTATACTTTTGAGCTATTATATAGACATGATGAGGTAATATGTTATTATTTTACAAATGTCCTTTGCTCTTAATTATTTAAGAGAATTCATGTGGAAATGTCACTAATCATGTCTATGTGAAGGTCATTCTTGTGACAAATGTACAATTCCTATTCAATGAGTATAGTTCTTGTTCCAACAACATAATTTATGTTGATGCAGTGCAATTCTTGTTCCCACCTCAATAATTATCAGATATCCAGCTGTCATGAGGAGAATTAAGTATATGGGTTTTTTCAAGTGAAGGATGGAGATGGTATGTTGTTTCTCTAACCACACCCATGTTCTTCTAACAAGCATTGGATTCATGGTCAAATATTGGGTCAAATTTCTTCTATGTACAACAAATCTTCCTATGCATGAATAGAAACAATCCTATCAATTGGTTGTTTGTTTCCAGATCATTAAAAATTCATTTACAATTCAAGGATTCCTTTGCTTTGTATGGATTTAGATCATATTAAAAACACTAAAATTGTATATGATGTTTAATCTTTGATCTAGAGAATTAGTAGGCATTGTTGCTATAAATTTGAGGACCTTGTAATGTAAGGGATAATAGGAAACAAAGGGCAGCCGAAGAGGAGCTTTTTTTTCTAGTGGGATAATCCTAGAAAGGGGACCATGGGGATTAAGTTCTTCTTCATTAAACTCATGTAACATTTTTTAAGATACCTAATACAAGTTGATATCAAACTTATATTTATTGTCCTTGGTTGTTCCATACTTATGATTCACTTCTTTTAATGACAATGAGTTGGGTGGTTTGGGCCCACCATCCCAACCATTTCCCCTTGTCTCTTTAGATATCCTTTCTTCCTGCTCTGATGCAGTGCGACTACTAGCATAGATCTGAGATTGAATTTCTTTAATATTCTATTCATATTTACTTTGTTGTGGTGATAATATATGTGCACATGGTTGGTATTACATTTACATTATTCTCTCATTTATTATTTTCCTTTTGAAATGCACTAATATGAGTGGTAACCAAGGTTTTGTTTGGAATTTTTAGTGAGAACAACATTAAGGATTCCTTTTTTATATATAGTTTCAACACTTTGTATTTCCTTCGATTAGATGCTAAGGGTATCATTGTTATGATGTCAGAGTTGGCATAAAATCACTAGTGTAGATCTCATCATATGTGAAATATTCAATGAAAATATGATTAAGATACCTAAGCATGGAAATGATGTGTTATTCCTAGATTAATAAATTAATATCATGAAGTTTCCAAATGTTAGATTGATTCTCTGAGATTATCTCTAGTCAAGATTGCATACAATCCATAAATGATGTCATGAGTAAACCCTAGTATTTCATCAAAATTTATCATTACATCCTTTACTCTTTTGAAAACTAATGCATGCACAACTTAGATTCATGTTTAAGATTAGTAACTCTACATTGCATCATCATTCGATAGTTTTCTTTAAAGGATCGGGATAGACTTTGAATTCACGTGGAGTGGATCTGCAGTCATAAGTTTGTTTTATAGAAAATATTGTTTTTTGCTAAAGAGTGTTCAACTTAATTGCGGAGAACTTGAATTTTGATGCAAGTGCTTCCTTTCCTTTTATTTCATAGTGTGGCAGTAATCTTTGAGAATAACTTAGGACAATGTTTCCCTTTTCATTTCCAGAGTGGATTGTTAGCTTGAAGTTTTGAATGAGACCTACATCCCCTTGTCCCCTAGATAAGTGAGGCATGATTTCTATAGGATTTTCTCAACCCATAAGAGGAGTGAGGAGTAGGATCTTTGTTTGTTTTCCTACTTTGAAACTTTTATTTCCTGAGTGATCTCTTTGAATTGATTGCAAGAGATTGATTGATAGTAAAAAGGCTTCACATATTTCTGAGGTCTTCTTCTGGCATTTACTGTGTTCTACCTCAAATCTAACACAACTCGGATTAACATATTAAATGTTGTAACATTAGCTTTCTATTTATAATGCTCAACATTTTGGTGCCTTTTTCGGGGAGGTGCTTAGGGGAATAACTTTAGTAACCTACTACAATTTGGTTTTCTCCTTTACCTTATTTTCAACAACATTTTGTTTTCTTTTGAAGCAAATTCATGGAAAGGACCAGGAAAATCCTATCAACAGAGTATTTACAATGTGAGAATCACTAAATACATGCTAGATTTATTTTTGAATGTGTTCCTTTTATGTATGCATGTTCAATTTTCTAAAATATTTTTGGGTGTTGTAACTACCCCCCCTTCATGAAATAATCCATGTGCTAACAAGACCTACCAGCTAGTAGAAGAGGAATTCAAAGTAGCTTGATCAAATATGCTACTCCAAGAACTTTCTCAAATTCTAGTAGCAGCTAGAGTCTCCTCTTCTCAGGAAGAATAGATTTTTGTAGCAATAAAAAAAAAATCTATTTCACCATAAAATTCAAAGGATTGTATTGGGAAAACTGAAGAATCATGGATCACATTTGATGAGGATAGACCAACAGAAGAAGAGATTGAAAATCCCCCATTGTCTTTATCATTTGATCCAGCCTATGTTCTAGAAGGTAATCAGAAAGACTTGGGATATTCACATGACATAATAAAGGAGGATACACCAACTATTACTTAGGAATCAAATTACCAAGAATATTTTGATTCCATTGAAGCTTGGTTTCAAATGATTGTCAACATACATTCTTCTTTCATATTTGACAACTCTTGGCATCACATTAGTCAATGCAGCTAGTTCCTCAAATTATGGTATTTTCTCGAGTATATTTTTCAAGTTTGAACATGAGTAGGATTGTCCTTTTGTTACTCACATGGTTGCATTGGAATTACTCCTACATTTGAGTAGATCTTCCTCTTTTTAGGATAGGGTAGGATAGAAGGAATTAAAAAATAAATAAACATATCCCTTATCTTGAATAAAGATTGTTGCAACAAAATTACTAAGGTTGCAAATCCCAAATCATAGTTGTTGATTTTTTTTTTGATTACCATTGATTGTTGACAAGGGAATCTATGGTAAGCCTTGTCAAGTATGATTCACTTCTAATACCTCATTATTTTGTAAAGTGACTATGATTGATTGGTTGTCTTTTTTTGTATTGTCTAGTTGAGATCATTCATTGAGTCAGTGAGGGGGATTTGTCACCATTATGTTTGTTACTTCCTAATCATAAGCTTAAAATCCTATTTCTATCTTAGTGACTCTAATGAGCTATTATCCAAGAAATATTTTTTTAAGTATCTTCAAGAAGGTATTGTTGAAAAACATCCTATGGCATACCACTCCTATAAAACCCCAAGGAGCTTTCACGATAACCCTATAATGATTAGCTCTAGAGACCATTCAGTCATTATCTGAGATGCTTTCTTTGAAATGAGTTTTTAGGGTAGCAAAACCAACTAGTAAAGATCAGTCATTAAAAAAATTCACACCATCCCTTGCTCTTAAGGAGAAGATCTGCCTCCCCACCTATTAAGGAACCTATCAAGGAACATATTGAAGGTTAATCTTAATCAGAGTTTATTTTGAAATAAAAGAATTAATTGAAGGATAGGAGGTCTCATTACGAGCTGACCTACCATGATCATCGGTCCTAATGAGAATGACATTACCACTATAGTCACCAAGACAGGGTAATGGATTTCAAGTGAAAAAATGGAAGACAAGAGGTCTCATCACAAGCCGAATTGTTCATTCTTGTTATTTCTTATGAATGGACTGTCATTAATTGGTTACCAAGTCAGGACAATAGATTTCAACTAATTGTAAAGTGAATTCTTTTAAATGACTCTAAATCTATATCTAATAAATGGGACATAGGAATTTTTTTGGGTTAAAAGACATCCTTGTTGAGGCTATAGACGCCTGCAGGCAATAATGGCCATGCTTGTGGTATTAAAGTTAATCGTACACTACGATTTACTTAGTCATCCTTGTATTTCCATGAACTCAATATCTTATCTCTTAGAGAAAAGCTTTAAGATCCTTTAGGTATCATGGTTTGGAGTTCCATCCTTCAGAAATAAGGAAATTTTCATGGATGTATGACGATTAGTGCATGTAATTAAATGTGCTTTAAAAAGAAGAGCTTCATTTTTTACATGGATGACAACAAGATTGAACGTGAAAAATAAAGGATTAGCTGATCTATCTGGGGATGTATCATCTTTCCCTATTTTATGTTCTCCTTCTTTGATACCATAACATTAAAAATCACTTTAATCTATAACAAGGTACTTATAATGATGAACTATTGATTGATAATTACTCCTAAGATGTTTGATATGAAACAATGTGTATTGATATAAGTATTAATAATCTTACTTGCAAGTGCCTCTGTAATTCTAGTTGCAGCATGGCTTTCGCGGTTTGCTCTTTTTCTCTAAAATTTGAATATTTTTTAGTAGGGATTTGTTCCAAAAAATAAAAGAAAACACTCATTGACGTTCATCCTCTGATCACAAGGAATATTCCATTATATCCGGAAGGCTTGTAAATGTTGATGGTAAATTAGAAATTCCAAGTATGCATTTTTCATCTTGTTGGTGCAACGGAAGCTAACCTACAGGCTCTTATGGCATAGTTTTCGGCATGATTACCACTCTCCAAATGAGATAATGTTCTAGTTTGCACTTAATTGTGAACACTTCAAATTATTTTTTCAAAGAAAAATATGTTAGATATATTGTTGCATGATGGCCTTCCTTAAACATCAGAGATGCTTACCCCTAATAATTTTACTTTCCTTGGACATTGGACATGCCCACCCTTGATGTCTTTATGAAGATGAAGCTTGATATATTGGGTACTGTTATATTATTATTCCTTGTTGATGATGTTTTTGTCATGATCTTGGTAAAAATTGGTCTAGTTTAATGATGGATCATAACACTTTAAATGTTGTCACTCTTATTTTGTATTCTTGCTCATGGGGTGTTCTTCATCTGTCATAGAAAGGTTTATATTTAAGTATTCCAATCCATGCATTATACCTTTCATGAAATTTGAGGGAAAATGATATACTTGATGTATGATGGGAAAAAATTATGATGTGATTGCTAGATGGAATCATATTGAAATATTTCTTGTGATGATCATGTTAAGTGTCTATGTGAGGACTTCCAAAAGAAATGGTTAATTCGCTCGTCTTGTAATCATTATCTTTATACACTTGGATTATCATTATCCTATGGGATTATTACTCTTATTGTTATTACAATGCTCTCAACTTTGTAATGGTTACCTCGTACTATCACTACTCTCTTTGGTAATTGCATGATGCTCACGGTATACTAACTCTATTGATTTGATTTCAATATTCGATGCTTATTATTGTTGGTAATTGGGGTAATTATGTGATGAAGGAAGATCGAATAAGTATTTTCCAACCCATTTGAAACCATTTTATTCCATAGACTATTCAAATTAATTGTTAAAATTTACCTTTGTTTTCCATTGTGCACCCTTCTTCAAGTGTTGAATTGTTTTAAGAGTCATGGAGAAATTAAAATACGATTTCCATGAGCCTTCATCCATGGAGCTAGAGAGAATTTGAAAATATAATTCTTGTAAATAGAAGTTGATTGTAGAATGGTGGCATAATTTTCTTGGCAAGTTTCAAGGATCAAATGATGAATTTTCTCTAGATTATGCATGATGGTTTGATGACAAAGTAGCTCGAATTAGAGATTTGGTCACGACTGTGAATGAGAAAACTATTGCTCAAGAAATTGGCTTTCCCTTAGAAGGGATTAAATGGTTAAAAAACAAAGGAATTAATAAACACTTGACCACGAATTTTCTCAAAATAGGGCACCAAATGATTAACTGGGAAAAAGGAGTACCCTATTCATGGGTTAAGGATGAATGGTGCAACCTCTTGTTTATTCTTTATAAATGTTTGACCTGTGAGGGAAGTTATGTGACAATTTTTTTATATCACATTGGCTTGTTATTTCATTTCATGGGAGAGGAGAGGATTAGTGTTCCTTATTTTCTATTAATGAGTTCAAAAAGTATGTCTCTAGGGGTTCGTAAAGTTGTTAAAAACCCTTATACTAGCCTTTATCATTACAATCTCATTAAGTTGTTGATTATAGATGAATTAAGGGTTAGGAATGATAGTTGGAATGAATTCCTACAACAAAATAGGTTTATAACAATCATGGAGAAATCAAACAACCATCCTAACCCTGAAACACCTGAGGAAAAAAATATTCCAAAGGGTAATCAATTGAATGTTGTTTTCTCCACAGACCCTAAAAATTCAAGGAAGAGAAAAGCTGAAACCCCTGTAACTCCATCATTTAAAACTCAAACCCCTGTCACTAGTCAGAGGATTTCACGAAGTATGATGAAAGTTATTTAACCACCTTCTAAAACCATAGAACCTAAAAAAGTTGATTTGGATCCAAAACAAGAGGGAGAAGAAATTATGTTGGATATTTTAGGTACCTCTGATAAAGGGAAAGATAAAATTCATAGATTTTATGAGTTTATTTAAAATTTCATGGATCAAATTAAAAACCCAACAACTAACAAAAATTAAATGAACAACCCCTCTCTATATACAAATCAAATTAAAAGCCCTACAATAAACCAACTTAAAAACCCTGCAGAAGAAACAAATCAATTTGAAACTCCTATGGTAGAGGTAAATACAAGATTTGATTTTCCATTTGTTCATCACATAGTAGACATGGTTGATTTTTACTCCACTAATCAAAAGAAGTTAAAAGATCCCATTGATTAGTCTATATTAAAGAAGAAAGATAGGACTATCAAGAGGTTGAAGGGGGAAATATAGGAGTTCATTGTCCTTGAGAGGCACATAAAAGGGGAGAATGAAAAATTGAGAGCACACAATACTAAATTGTAGCATAAAAACAACAAGTTGAGTTTTAAGAACAAGAAGTTGATGAAGTTGGATAAGAACTAGATTAAACGAGCTAAACAATATGTTCTTCACAATAGTATATTAAAAAATTGAATTAAAGAAACTAGAGATAGGGGAGGAAGGAATTTGAATATTTTGCTCAATGCAGTTGGGCACCTGTAGAGGGACACAACCTCATATTTTTGAAAATTTTGGTATTTGTCTTAAGGTTTCGCTTGCATGAGCACATGCAAGGAGATTGGTGTGGGGGTATGTCGAGCCTCCATTTTGTATATATTATTTTTTCCCACGATCTCTTGTCTCTTCACTTGGATTTTGTAGTAACTACCATCCTTTTGTATATTTTCAAGATATTATATAGGCATGATGAGGTAATATGTTATTATTTGATGAATTTCCTTTGTTCTTAGTGAATTTAGAGAATTTATGTGGAAATGTCACTAATCATGTCTATGTGGAGGCCATTCTTGTGATAGGTGTATAGTTCCAGTTCAATCAGTATAGTCCCTGTTCTAGCAACATATTTCTGGTTCATGCAGTGCAGTTATTGTTCCCACCTTCATAATTATCATATGTCAAGTTGTCGTGAGGAGAATTAAACATATGAGTTTTGTCAGGTGAAGGTTGGAGATGGTATGGTATTTCTCTAACCATGCATAGGTTCTTTGAACAAACATGAGATTCATGGTCAAATATTGGGTCAACTTTATTCTAGGAACAACACTCTTCCTACACATGAATAGCAACAACCCTACGAGTTAGTTGTTCATTTTCATATCATTAAAAATTCATTTCTAATTAAAGAATGTCTTTGCTTTGTAAGGATTCATATCAATTTAAAAACTTTAAAAATGTATATGATGTTTAATCTATGATCCGGAGAATTAGGATGCATTTTTGCTATAAATTTGAGGAGCTTGTAAGTAAGGGATAATATGCAATAGAGGGAAGATGAAGGGAATATTTTTTTCTAGTGGGATGATCCTAGAAAGGGGACCATTGGGATTAAGTTATGCTTGATTACACTCATGTAATAGATTTCATCATACCTAATACAAGTTTATATGAGACTTATATTTATTGGCCTTTCTTTTTCCAAAGTTGTGATTCACTTCTTTTAGGGACAACAAGTTGGGTGGTTTAAGTCCACCATCCCAATTGTTGTACCTTGTCTCTTTAGATTTTGTTACTCTGATGTGGTGTGACTACTAGCATAGATCTAAGATTGAATTTCTTTAATCTTCTATTCATATTTACTTTGTTGTACTGGTAATAATATATGTGCATCTGGTTAGTATTACATTTACATTAATCTTTATTTTATTATTTTCTTTTTGAAATGCACTGATATGAGTGGTAACCAGGATTTAGTTTGGAAGTTTGAGTGAGAACAACATGAAGGAGTACCTTTTTTGTATACAATTTCAATACTTTATATCTCCTTTGATTACATGCTAATGATATCACTGTTATGATGTCAGAGTTGGCATAAAAGCACCACTAGAGATCTCATCGTATGTGAAATATTCAACAAAAATATGATTAATATACCCAAGTATGGAAACGATGTATTATGCTTGGATTAATAAATTAATATTGTGAAGTTTCCAAATGTCAAATTGATTATCTAAGATTATCTCTAGTGAAGATTCCATACAAGCCATAAATGATGTCATGAGTAAACCTTGGTATTTCATCAAAAATAATCATTATATCCTTTATTCTTTTGAAAAATAATGCATGCACAACTCAGATTCATGTTTAAGATTAGCATATTTGCATTCCAACAACATTCAATAGTTTTCTTTAAATGACCAGGATAGAGTTTGAATTCATATGGAGTGGCTCTGCATTCATATATTTTATGTAGACAACACTATTTCTACTAAAGAGTGTTCAACTTAATTGTAGAGAACTTGAATTTTGATGTAAGTGCTTCCTTTTCTTTTATTTCATAGTGTGGCAATAATCTTTGAGAAGAATTTAGGACAGTGTTGCCGTTTTCATTTCTAGAGTGGATTTTCAGCTTAAATCTTTGAATGATACCTACATCCCCTTGTGCCCAGGATAATTGAGACAAGATTTTTGTAGGAGTCGCTCAAACCAGAAGAGGAGCTAGGAGTAGGATCTTTGTGTGCTTTCTTACTTTGAAAGTTTTGTTTCCTGAGTGATGTCTTTGAATTGTTTGCAAGAGCTTGATTGATAGCAACAAGTTTTCACAAATTTCTGGGGTCTTCTTCTGGAATTTACCGTGTTGCACCTCAAATCATACGCAACTCGAATTGACATATTAAATTTTGTAACATTAGATTTGTATTTATAACGCTCAACAATATTGTGTCTACTAGTTAGAGTATTATACCTACCTCGACGTGAGGTCTCAATTGAATGAACTTTTCGTTCCTCATAGGTAAGTCCAAATGACATGAATGTATGATATTTGTACTCCCTAAACTCAACTAATTGATATTTATAAGACTTGTTTTCTATCTTGCATATATACATCCTTGATACTTATTTCGTATTTACCTTGGAGTATGTAAGAAATGTTTTGATTTAAATATGTATGCCATA
>APFE031193455.1:0-66354 GCA_000404065.3 Pinus taeda | reverse complement strand
ATAGATAACATATAAGAATTGACCGGAATTGATATCGGTCTAAATCGGCAAAGAGTGCGAGCTAAAGCACTTACAAGTTTTGTATATAAAATAGATGGGGCAATAGATAATATGAATACTCAAGAACTTAAAGCATTTGCAAGGCTTGTCTGATCCTGGTGGATATTAGTGACCACTTTCCAAGTCCACTTGGACCCCCACCATTGTTTCTTTCAGCTTTTTAGTTTCCTTAATTGTAGCACAGTTTACTATTTTTAGCAGTTTTTCGGGTCCTGAACTTCTGGAGCCGTTTTGAGGCAATAAACGACGTTTTTTGGGAAAACTGGGAGAAACATGGGTCCATGGACCAATGATGCTCTTCCCGAAGTTGTAGTTCTCGGATAGATATTTCTAACGAGATATTGTGTGTGTCAAACGGAGATCATATGCCAAAGTTACGACCCTGGGAAGTTGATGTACCAATTTACCCAAATGGGGCCCACAGTTTGGCGTTTCATATTCTAGGGTTAGGTTTTTGGATGTTTAGGGTTTTCCATTGTTTCTCAAAAATAAATAGGCCTTCGAGCCTCGTTGTAACACAATTTAGAGGCATGTATCCACCACATCTCTTCTTAGAGATAAGCTACCATAGCCCTAGCTAGTTTATTTCCATTGCTGTTTGTAAGCATATTTCAGTATTTTACATTAATGAAATGAAGTATTATTTCTGTTGCATCTCTGTGTTTATGGTTATCTGTGTAATTTTTTGTGTTCCTATTTAAATATGGATCAGTGGTATAAGAGCGGTCTGCTTTTTTTTTCTCTGTTTTTATTTGTGTGTCCCCAAAGAGGTCGGGATATAAGGAGTTAGGGCTTGAACTGGTCGAACCTTTGTAAGACCAGCCTCGCAAATCCCGATGGCCTCCCATGGTGGATGAAAAGAAGGATGAGGGGGCAGGAGATCCTATCAAAATCTTGCTCGAAGAAGCCCTCGAGAGACAAAGGAACACGATGATGGACAGCTTTGCCCAGATCCTCCAGCGGCTACCCAGGGGTGATGCATCGGCTTCCAACAGCTACTCTGGAAACACCACATCATTTAAGGTACAAGACAATTTTTAAATCCCCATATTTGAGGGTCAGATAGACACAAATGCCATTGATAAATGGTTAAATTTACTAGAGGGTTATTTCTCTATTCATTATTTTTCCAGTCGAGAAAATATTATTTTCACTCTTCTCAAAGCAGCCCCCACATCAAGGACTGGTGGGAAACATACTACGAGCAGAAGGATGGAAGTACACGATCACTATTTTCAGTCGCACCCGCTTGGGATTCATTCCGGGATGCCATCAAGGAGAAGTACTACCTTGTCGGAAGCTATGAGGATCAATACATAAAGTGGACCACGCTATGGCAGTGGAGGGACCAAGACGTGTCGGAGTTTACCAATATTTTCCATACCATTTGCACAAAGTTGGGTATCAAGGATTCAAAGCAGCATTTGGTACTCAAATACTGTGGCTACCTTCACAACTACATCTAGGAGAAATAAAATTCCTAAACATCCCTCACTCGGCACGGCATACCGATATGCTATCAAGGTCAAGCAAAAGTTTAAACAGAAGAAGCGAGACATTGGATCTACGAATCTGAAGCAAAGGAAAGATGCCCCCAAACTGCAGAACAAAGGAAAAAGCCAAGGTGGGGCAGCCCAAGACAACCCGCCAAAGCTACAAGCAAAGAACAGTGTCGTGAAGCCGAAAAAGGACACGAGAAAGTGGTGTGAGTTCCATAAGAGCTCCACTCATAACACAAGTGAGTGTCGAGCCAAGAAGTCACTGGTGGTTAAGCTAAAGGTTTTAGAATCAGATGCATGTTTCGATTCTGAGTCAGAACCCGACAAGGGGAATGACAAAGGGAAGCAGATTATCAATGTGAAGCCCAACGCCACCGTTGCCACCATGAAGATATAGAAGGAGGAACCTGAAGATCCAGAGGAGGAGGAGCATCTCTTCCACTCCCAGATGCAGGTAAAGGCCTCACTACTAAAGTTCATGTCGACAGCGGGAGCCAAAAGAACCTCACTTCGGCAGAGGTCGTGAAGTGGCTGGGCTTACTGACCACAACACATCCACAACCGTACACCATCGGGTGGCTTCACCAAGGACGAGATCTTCGCATGAGTCAACAATGTCGCCTTCCATACAACATCAAGCCCTTCACGGATGAGGTATTGTGTGACATTGCTCCCCTTGAAGTTTGTGATGTATTATTAGGACAACCATACTTGTGGAAGCGACATGCTATGTATGAATCAAGGCCATGTGCTGTTATTGTTACTTTGGGAAATAAGTTATACAGGATACTGGAGGTAGCACCACCTACTACCATATCTTTGGTTACTACAAAACAATGCAGTAAGCTCATTTCCAAAACCGGGAAATTTGTTTTCCTGATGATACGCCCTCAAGGCAAGAAGAACACGGTGGCCACGACCTCCAGATAGGGCCCCTTCGCACGAAAACTATAGATTGACATGGTCATGGAGGAATACGAGGACATATTCACCTCCCCCGCAGGGGTTCCTCTACACTCTCAGGTCAAGCACTCCATCGATCTGACCCCAGGTGTGTCGCTACCCAATGGACCAATCTATCAGCACTCCGTTCCAGAGAACGATAAAATCAGGAGGCAGATTTAGGAGTTGTTGTAGAAAGGTCACATCAGTCCAAGTTCATCACCTTGTGGGAGCTCGATCGTGTTGGTACAAAAGAAGGATGGGACTTGGAGACTCTGTATTGACTATTGGGAGCTGAACAAGATCATTGTCCGTAATAGGTACTCGGTCCCACGAATTGATGACCTCCTGGACCAACTAAAGGGGGCAAAATATTTCAGCAAGATCGATTTGAAGTCAGGATATCACCAGGTACCAATCGAACCCTCTGATGTGTGGAAGACTGCCTTCAAAGCCAAGGAGGGCATTTCGAATGGTTGGTTATGCCTTTCGGATTGACGAATGCTCCTGCAACCTTCATGAGGCTAATTGATGAAATCTTGCGGCCATTCACCAACTCATTTGTAGTGGTATACTTGGATGACATCCTAATCTTCAGTCAGAGTTGGGAAGAGCACGTCCACCACATCCAACAGGTCCTCCAAACACTGTGACAACACAAGTTATGTGCCAATTTAGAGAAATGTTTTGGCATGACCCAGGTTCAGTATCTGGGATACATTGTTGATGAACAGGGGGATTGGCCATCTCCAACCACTTTGACAGAGCTCCACACTTGCCAACTTCTACCATAGGTTCGTGTTGGGATTTTCTCATATCACTTGGCCCTTGAGTCAAGTCACCAAGGGAGGAGCAAAAGAAAAATTCTTTTGATCTGAATCTCAACAGAAGGCATTCATAGAGTTGAAAGATCGCCTCTACACGGATCCAGTGCTCGCATTACTAGACTTGCAAAAACCATTTGAGGTCGAGACAGATGCCTCTGACTATGCTATTGGGGCAGTCCTTACTGAACAAAGGCGTCCAGTGGCATAGCACAGTGAGACACTTTAAGACACAGTCCGAAAGTATCCCACTTATGACAAAGAGATGTATTCCATTGTGTAGGCTTGCCGAAAATGGAAGCATTACATTTTGGGGAAGGAAACAGTCATCCATATAGACCACTGACCCCTATAGTTCATACAGACCCAAGGGAAATTGCAAAATGATCTCCATCAGAAGTGGTCCACATACCTGCAATAGTTCCATTTGAATATCAAGTATAAGAAGGGCAACACCATTAATGTTGCATATTTCCTCAGTCGACTGCCGATCATGGCGTTAACCACCGTGCTCAACTCTTGTGGGTACGAGACTTCTGATTGGCCACTTCTCTACAAAAGTGACCAAGAATTTGGCCACACATACCAGACACTCTTGGATGGTCAACATGTTCCAAATTTTCACCTCCAGGATGCCCTATTATGCCACCTGGGTCACCTTTGTGTTCCTTCAAGCGAGCGTGCCAAGATGATTTGGGAAGCACACTATAGTTAGTCTATTGGGCATTTCGGGGTCGAGGAAAAGGTGGCAGTACTGGAGAAGTATTTCTGTTGGCCAAATCTTCAACAGGATGTCGAGAAGTACATGAGATCATGCACTGCCTGCACCATTGCTAAATCAACCATCAAGAAGCAAGGCCTCTATACCCCGCTACCTATCCCTAGTCGACCTTGGGAATCCATATCCATGGATTACATGTCAGACCTTCCTTGCACTAAGCATGGAAACGACTGTGTCTTTTTGGTCATCGACAGGTTCTCAAAGATGGCCATTATGGCAGCCTGCAAGAAGAATATCACAGCAGAAGCCACTGCTAAACTCTTCTTTGAATGAGTGTGGGTACACTTTGGGATCCCATAGTCTATCATCTCATATTGGGACAACAGGTTCCTCAGTACATTTTCGTCCAATATCTGGTCGATGCTGGACACAAAACTCACTAAATCAACAGCCTTCCATCCTCAAACTGATGGCCAGACAGAGGTTGTCAACAGGATGATCGTACACATTCTGCGCATGTACAACTCAAAGCACCCACGCACATGGGATGAGAGCCTCCCCTATGTTCAGCATAGCTACAACCGGCCTCTTCATAGCTCGATTGGCCACAACCCTTTTTAGATGGGCTTGGGATTCCATCCACTATGTCCCATTGATGTGGCCATGCCATTTACAGCGACTCACGCAGATTTAGCTCATGTCCAGTCTGAAACAGATAAGGCAACCAACTTCATTGAGAACATCCAACATATTCAACAGCAGGTCCATGACATTCTGGAGAAATCAAATGCCAAGTACAAGCAACGACATGATCAACATCAGGTGCCACACAAGTTTCAGGTGGGTGACAAAGTCTGGTTGCATTTGCAAAAGGAACGCCTTACTGTAGCCTATCGAAAACTCAGACCACTCTGATATGGTCATTACAACATTACTAAGGCTGTGGGAGACAATGCATTTGAGCTCAACATTTCCCCATTCCTTGGCCTACACCAAGTGTTCAAGTGTTCAATGTGGACCGCCTTCCGCCATACTTTCCACCATTACTAGACACATCTGACATTGCAGAATAGCTCACACCCACAGAGTTAAATCCAGATTGCATGGAACAAGCTGCAACTAATCGGATCATGGACACACGAATTGAGCACACTCGCCAACAAAATATCTAACTGTATCGAGTTGTCAAAGTAGGCCAACTCCTTCACCAAAGCAAGTGGCTCACCAGGGACCAAGTTCAACAAAAGTTTCCTCATATCATGGAGGAACTCAACGCAATGGGGACCATTGCTTCCTAAGGGGGGAGGAATGGTCCAGGTGGATATTTGTGACCACCTGCCAAGTCCACTTGGACCCCCACCATTGTTTCTTTCAGCTTTTCAGTTTCCTTAATTGTAGCACGGTTTACTATTTTTACCAGCTTTTTGGGTCCTGAACTTCTGGAGCCGTTTTGAGGCCCTAAACAATGTTTTTTTGGGAAAACTGGGAGCATTATGGGTCTCTTCCCAAAGTTGTAGTTC
Source organism: Pinus taeda (assembly GCA_000404065.3). Classification (NCBI taxonomy): domain Eukaryota; kingdom Viridiplantae; phylum Streptophyta; class Pinopsida; order Pinales; family Pinaceae; genus Pinus; species Pinus taeda. The sequence continues at coordinate 60,788 of APFE031193455.1, read as the reverse complement.
TCAGATAGATCTTTCTAACGAGATACTGTGCACGTTAAACAAAGATCATATGCCAAAGTTACGACCCCGGGAAGTTGATGTACCAACCCAAACAGGGCCCACAGTTTGGCGTTTCATCTTATAGGGTTAGGTTTTTGGATGTTTATGGTTTTCCATTGTTTCTCAACAATAAATAGGCCTTTGAGCCTCATTGTAACACGGTTCAGAGGCATGTAGCTGCCATATCTCTTCTCAGAGATAAGCTACCATCGCCCTAGCTGGTTTATTTCCATTTTTGTTTGTAAGCATATTTCAGTATTTTAAATTAATGAAATGAAGTATTATTTCTGCTGGATCTCTATGTTTATGGTTATCTCTGTAATTTGTTGCGTTCCTATTTAAATCCAGATCATTGTCGTAATGGTTGGCAAGGCCTAATTGTTCATGAAAAAGAGGGTGTGGGATTGGTATGTGTCAATGTTCAGGGTTGATATTTTAATGTAATTTGTAATGTATGTGTTCATGTTGATTCACATACATTTCATTATTTTTTTAGATATAATCTAACAAAAATGTATCATATGTTCACCATTTGCAATTAACTCATTTGTTGAATGAAACTTTTGATAATGTCACAGTCCCAGGTTCAGGTTCCAATGAATATATTTTGAGAAATATTAGTTTTTTTGAAGAGTTCATGCTGATACATTTATTATTCTACTTTTATCATATCAATATATTGTAACCTGGCACAATTTTAAAAGAAATAATTAAATGTTAACAGATTTTGATTACGACTGAAATATTGGACATAACACCACCCTCTTCCTCCCTATTAGGATATGTGCCACAAGTATTGAATATTTCACTTATGTTTTGTTATAAATTGAAGTGCAAGTTTCATTAAAAAATGATTTATAGATTTATCTTATAGTTCTAAAATTTTTGAATTTTATGTTTGGGGAGATTTCCATTGTCTAGGGACTTTAGCGATGGATTCGAAAATGGGGATAGGATCATCTAAACAATTTGAAAAAGTCGTGTAATGATTTTTTTAATATTATGACTTTATTCATTTTCATACATGCAATTTAAAATTTCTAATAAATACATGCACATGTATAATTGTACAAGGCATCCACGAGGGCCAATGCAATAAGAACACCAAAAGGGCACAATGGAGGGTGGACACCATGAGGTATTGTATGGAATTTGAATTTTTTTTATAATTTTGTTTTGATGATCTTACATTCTCATTTAATTTTAAAACATTAAAATTTAATTTTAAAGTACATAATCTTATGTATATATGCAATTACACATGTTGTGCAGGGCACCCATGATTCAGAGGAGAGCACCAGGAGATTGATAGATCGTATATTAGAGCGAGGCTGTCTAAATTGATGCAACTTTTTATTTGAAATTTTTTTAATGTTATATTTACTTTTATCATGATATAAATTTTGGAGATATTTAAAGTAAACCTATTTATTATGAATTGATGCAACTTATTACTTGACAACTTTTGATTATATATTTTAAAATTTTGGACATATTTTGAATGTTGAACTCTTTATTATGATTTAATACATGCTAATTTTGGAGTTTATGTATATTTTGCATGGTACAATTGATGTATGGTTTGATGCTTAAAACTTGGTTTTACATATTTAAGTTCATCAATATGTAGTGCAATGAAAGTAAATTTGCATTTAATACATGCTAAGTTTGGACTTTATGTACATTTTTCATGGTATAATTGATGTATGGTTTGATGCTTAACACTTAGTTTTACATATTTAAGTTCATGAATATGTAGTGCAATGAAAGTAAATTTGTATTTAATACATGCTAATTTTGGAGTTTACGTACGTTTTTCATGGTACAATTGATGTATGGTTTGATGCTTAAAACTTGGTTTTACATATTTAAGTTCATGAATATGTAGTGCAATGAAAGTAAATTTTCATTTAATACATGCTAGTTTTGGAGTCTATCTACATATTTCATGGTACAATTGATGTATGGTTTGATGCTTAAAGCTTGGTTTTACATATTTAAGTTCATGAATATGTAGTGCAATGAAAGTAAATTTGCATTTAGTTGGTACATTTTGCATTCAATCATTCCTATAATGTTAGTAGATGATTCTTAGGTTTTGTTTAAAGTTGTTTTGTCTTGACTTATTTAAAATGAATCTATTAAAATTGCAAATTACAAAATGTGGTCTACATTTTGCATTTGAATGAATCAAGTATAATTCGATGTAGATGTCTAAAACAATGATAACTTAAAATTGCATTATAAAATATGGTACATGTACATTTCGCATTCATGTATAGAAAGGCTACTATGGATGTCGGTTGATAGTTAAATTTTAATATAAAGTTCTTTGAATGCACATTTACATAAGTGAGATAAAATTGCATTATAAAACATGGTCCACAATTTGCATGATGCATGCATGGCTTGATGCTTTTAAATGTTTTACATATTTGCGATGAGTGCCAGTATTGCAACAAGAATGTTGCAACTCCTGGGGCTACCGACTTTACTTCATCAACCCAGGGTTCGTACACACTTGGAGGTGATCGTGATGTATACACAAATAGATTTAATGTCCACTCTTGTCCCTCTTCAACCGGGGTGATAGAACACTAAGGTTTCTCAAACTAGTCTTCTACTGACTAAAAGAAGTCTGACTACCAATTGAAGAAGGGAAAATTATCCTAAATGAAAGAAAAGAAATGTTGCATATTTTAAAGAATGAAAGACTAAATTAGAAGATGCTTGTAAAGTAACATAAAATCCTCTATCTACTCATTGACACATTTTTTCTTGCAAAAGAAACATAGTTTAACCCCATTTATCACATGTGACGATTTAAACTATCTGAGCATGGAATCTGATCTAGGGAGTATTAACTGTTGCAAGCATGTGCTAATTAGGAAATAAAAAGAACTTTTTTTATTTATCTTCTCATTTTATGAATGAAAATGCTAATCTTTCCTTGTTCTTTGGCAGGGGAGATAGGTATGAAGGAAGAGGGTTAGAATAGTATTGATGGCATGGAGGTCAGATAGAGTCCTAATTCTAGCTTCAGTGATGATTTTTCTCAATTCGGGCTCAAAACATGTTTCTACAAGAAAACTATAGGATGTCCTAGTTCTCTTACAGGATCCCCCGTTTTACTACAAGAACAGGTTGAAAGATTAGGAAGTGGTTTAGAAGGTGGAATGAAGCTTGGGAAAGGTAGATAATGGGAGAATAAGGCATGAAGGGGGTGAACACTACCCAAAGATCAAGGATGTATTTCAAGATGGCTGCATTTTCTCAATGGAAATGACGATTTTTGCTTATAAAACAAGAATTCAGATTGATATTTTAATGGATTTTGGCGACATGGGTGGATAAGTTTTGGATGAGGCAAATGAGATGAGGTCTCCCTGGAGTGTAGAAGCTCCTTCACAAACACACAATCTTGTTTGTATCTATACACAAATGAAACTATAAATGGGAAATATTTATTAAATGGAAGAAAACAGAGTTATTAACATCTAATCGCTAAGTGCATGAGTGGAAGTTCTTTGAAACCAATACATACTTAAGAGATTAAAAATGACAATTGTAACTCATCCTAGGAGATTTAAAGACAAATGCCTACTCATCAAGAAAACCTAGTTTATGCAGCAAGCAAGAACTCTGTTTTTTGACTATATGAAAGTGTCCCTCAAGCCATGATCCTAAAAGAGAGAGATGAGGTGAAAACAACTATCATCAGCTTTTCTGAAATGCCTTCTGTCACTATGAAAAGGGGTTTTATTTCTTCTCTTTCCAATATCATTTTTACTTCTATAGCCCTGGCCTCCTCATGACTCATCCATGATGACAAGGCCATCAGTAGTAAGTCCCCTAGACTTGGATTAGGGTCCCACACATTCAAATCTATTAGGGGCAAGTTATGTAGGTAGAATTTGGATATCTTGGCTCTCTCCTCCAGGGTGCTTTGGTCTCAGAGGTCAATGAACTGCCTATAGTGTTGGAAAGGCAGCGTTCCTATTTGTGCAAGGGTTTTTATCTGAAACTTAAACCATTTTTCTTTGAGGTATAAGGCATATGATTTTGTTGGAATCTTGCATTGGAGTGCCTCCATGGATATATTTTCCATAGTTACCAATTATCCCTCCTTCTCTTGTAGTTCCCTCCTTAGCCATTTGTTCCCAACCTCTAGTTGAGATTTCATCACTCTTTCCATATCTCTTATTCTACTCAACTCTCTCCCCATTTCTATCAACTTTTCTTCCGTATGGCCTACATCCTCTACACTTTTTGATTTAGCAATTCTCATCGAATGATGTGTCCTTTCTCTCTCCTTTTCAAATTCAAAGAATAAAGGGATGCAAAATTTTTGTGCTATCACTCTACCCCCCTCAATGAATCTGTAATAGGAGCTGAGGTTTGGCTGTGGGATAGGTTCCTTAAGTTCTTGGGAATCTCCCTTTATTGTTCCTTGATTATTTGCTGCCTGTTTTCCTTCCCTTTTCCCTCTTTTCCTTCCTTATCTTATTTCTTTGTTTCCTGTAGTTTTGACAGGGTTTCCTATACGAATTTTTTGCTTCCTGTGGGACGCATTTCCTATAGGAGACCTTTCCCTTTTTGGAAAGGGGTCAAAGGTTCTTTAACTTTTTTTTGTTGAGGTTGACCTGGTGACAAGCCTCCTCACATAGGTGATTGGTGACTTTGGGAAAGCTTGTTGTAATGTGCGTTCTTCACCTCTCTTTCCTAGAGGGACTAACTTCTCTTGTTATTTTAGTGAGTCCTCTATGATAATGGGAATCTTAGTAGGGATTTGAGGTCTCCCTTGTTTTATCCTAGCACTATTCCTTGTTTTGAAGTATACGGTAGTCTGACTCTACCTCTTTCCTTTTGATTTGATACGTGTACTTAGAGGAGTTAAGGCAACAAATACCTCCTTATTTGTGGGCTCTGGTGACACCCTTGGAGATTCTTCTTCTTCCTTTCTTTGTACTTCAAGACTTGGTTCATCCTTTTGTGCTTATTACCTATTGTATTTTCCATCCTTTGTGCCATCTATTTCTTCCTCCTATTCTTTAGGCTCTTCTTCCTCTTCGTCATGTTCTTCTTATTCAGACTCTTCTCCCTCTTCTTCATGTTCTTCTTATTCAGACTCTTCTCCCTCTTCTTCATGTTCTTCTTATTCAGACTCTTCTCCCTCTTCTTCATGTTCTTCTTATTTAGACTCTTCTCCCTCTTCTTTATCACTAGAAGTAGGGTCACTGTCATACTCAATGGCTTGTATTTCATATTCTTCATTCATGTCTGCAAATGTGGACCGCATAATAGGGATTCTCGAGTTGTTTAGGGCATCTTCTAGTATGAGTTTGACCAATCCAAGATATGATAACTATTGATGGTTCCCTTCTTTGATGCTCATGTATATCATTGTTTGTAAAAGATAGTAAGGCACACTAAGTCTTCTATGAGGAGGCATCTCTTCTCTGAATCTCAGCTCATGGAGGAGTCTAAACTGGTACCCATAGACTATACTGAGTCTACCCTCACAAGAAATATACTTGATTATGTGATAGTTTACTTGATTCCATGGATATGGAATGCTTTCCCTTCTAACCCAATTTTTGTCTTCAATCAGTTCTTCTCCTTCCATGAAAAAAACATTCTATGCAAGGGTGTTGCTAGATTTGTCCTCTTTTCTTCACTGCAACCCTAGAGGAAGTGTAGTGATCCTGCTAATTCTCTCAGGGGTAATTGTTACTAAAAACCCCTCACTTACAATAGTGGCATTGGATCTAGCTAGAGGTATGAGTAACATTGCAAATTCCCTAGCTACATCATCATCATATCCCCTAAGTAGCTCGAAGAACCCCAACCATTGATGCCTTGTAAATATTTCTACCATAGGAGGATGTTGGTGTATTTTGGTTGTTTGTGGGCTCCCTTTTGTTGAAACCCCCTGTCATATTTTCTCTCTGTAAACCTGTTTGTATGAGGTTTGGGTGGCTATCGCTTAAGAACTTCTCTAGGTGATGAAGGTTTAGAGTTTACCCTACAAAATATTTCACAGAAATCTATCTATCTCTATGCACCCTACAAATACTTAAAAGAAATGAAACTTTCTTTCCTTTTTTCTTTACATATGAAAGCACAGAGGATATGGCACCTACCTTCCTATGCAATTCTTTGGCGATGAGAATTCTTGAATTTCTAGCCCTAGGCACCCACTTACAACATTTGTGACAATTCTTTGTGTTTTATGTAGCTTTCCTATAGTTTCCTATAGGTGCTCATTATTTCCTGTCGTTTCTCTGTGTTTCCTATAGGTGCTCACTACAGGTAGGCTGAGACTCAATTTTCCTTTCGATGGCTCCTCAAGGTTATCTCCGCTCTCAAACTTTCGAAATAACAATACTTTTCATGGAAGTCAGTTAATATTTATATTTATGGATGGTTTCATTGAGTTATGTGTTGAATGGTCGAGTACTTATTTCTCCTTTTGGACCATTCGTCCCACTACTAGTTAATCATGCCACCCTTCCTCGTAATCATCACCCAATTATGTTCACCGTAACTTGACCACCTTTCTAATTTATTCCCCTTTTGAAGTGACCTTGCTACGTGTCCAACTGACTAACACTTTTCTTTTCGTTATTGAACTGAGGGTGGCCAAGTTAACTAGCCACCTTCGCTTATAAAATCCACTTCCTACATATTCCTACAATTTAATCATATTCATACTTATGAGGGAGTATTGATGAGGTGACATACTTGTTGTCCTTTTCCTTTCTAAAGCATGCTGGAGAGTGGTGTTTCTATGCAGCTCATGACCCATGTACATCTTCTTGATTGCCTTTTTCTTTGTTGTTGATCTTATTTTGCTAATGGGTTGTTTTCTTGATGATGTGCAGGTGTTGACTTCCTCTGTTGCTGCTGAGCTCTAGAGGAGTTTCTTTTTTTTTTGTAGTTATGCTTCCCCTCTTTCAATCATTGTGCTAAAGGTTAGTCCTGGAATTGTTGTTTCTTCATAATAGGCTGCTACAGTATTTCCTACAGGAAAACTACAGGATGTCCTGTAGCTGCCACTTTTTTTGAATTTTTGTGTCCTTTCTCTGCTTGGAGGGGGAATATGTATTGGAATGAGTGGAAGGTGTGGCCATGGAGTGGTAGGTGAGGTAGGCTATGGGTGGCATGCCTCTTTGATTTTCTTTTCTCTTTTTTCTTCATTTTTTCTATTTTTTTCTAACTTGATTTTTTTTATGGACATAGGGAGTGACATGGTCATGAAGGAGGTTGGTTGAGGTCTAGTGAAGTCAATGGCCTTCTTTTTTAATACAAAAATAGGCCTACATCATAATTTCTCCGTCAAACTGCCTTTCCTGTAGATTTTTAGGACTTCTTGTAGTATTATAGGAAACTCCTCTAGTAATTACAGGAAATCCTGTAGAAAGCACAAAATTGCCTGAAATTTGAATTTTCTGTTGTTGGAGATGAGTATGGATGAATGAACATGCGAATTATTGAGGAGATGAAATGGATAAATAAAATCATGGGTTTTTGTAGGGATTGCTTCGCTCTGATGTGTGTGTCCATTATCTTCTTTGAAAACCTGCAAAAACTAGAATTGTTATGAGTGGGCAGGTTTGAGGTCCCTACTATTATTTTTGTGCTTACTCTCTCTCTTTTTTTTTTGAAAGACAACCTAGTTGCCTCAAAGAAGGTTTTCATCCTAGTTCACTACCCTGGGTGCCTCAAAAGAAGTTTTCACTGAGATGTATTATATTTCCCTTTTTTATTTTATTTTTTCTCTCTTTTTTTTTTAACACTCTTGGGCTGCCTTAAAGAGGTTTTCAGCCTAAGAGTTGGCCTCAAGTGCCTCATGGAGGTTTTCACCTATGTCTCTTTATTTTTTTCTTTTACTTTTTTCAAAACTTCAACAAAGCTCAAGAACTTGGTGAGGTGGAAGCCGAGACTCCTTCAATCACCATTACTGCCTTGTTGATGCTACTGATGAACGCCTTCTTTGAAAAAGTATTTTTATAGATTTTCAACCTATACCCATTAACAACCAAAGGGATGCCTTCTTCATCAATGGTTCTTATATGAACAACACCATTATCATGAAATTTCCTATCACATATGGTCCTAACCGTCTGATCATCAACTTGCCTTTGAAATCTTTATACGAGAGTCATACAGCAGGGCCCAATCGCCTTCTTGAAATAGTTTGTCTTTGATATTTTTTTCATGTCACAATTCTCTTTGTACTTGAGTCAATTTTGTGTGCAGGATGGCTTGCATCCTAAATTCATATAACCCATTTAGCTAGAGAAATCTCTCTTGTTGTGCTCTAGTGACATCTATATCCAATTGTGCTACCATCCTTAAGGTGCTATACTCAAATTCAATGGACATTAGATCCTTCTTCCCATAGACCAAATCATAAGGGGTGAAGCTGGTGGTGGTCTTCCAAGTTGTATTGTAGTCCTAAGTGGCCTCCACTAGTCTGTCTTCCCAATCCTTCCTACTCCTGCTAACCACTTTGGTCTGAATGCTTTCCATTGCTCTGTTGGAGACTTCTACTTGTCCATTAGCTTGATGGTGGTAAGGAATTGAATTTTTGTGCTTTATCTTATGTTGTCTTAAGAGATTCTCAATCATGTGTGAGGTGAATTAATTGCCTTGATCACTGAATAACTCTCTAGGGTATCCAAACTTGTTAAACACATTCTCCCTCAAGAACTCAACCACTTTTTCGTTTGCGGCTACCTTGATAGCTTTGGTTTCAGCCCACTTTGTTAAGTAGTTGGTGCACACAATGATGTAATTTTTCTCTTCGGATGGAGGATCAATGGGCCCAATGAAATCCATGGCCCACTTGTCAAATGGCTCAAAAGTCACTTGAGGTTGTAAAGGAATTTCATCCCTGGGAGAAGGTATCCCCATCCTTTGGCACCGACCACAACGGCTGGTATACCTTCTTGCATCCTGGTGGGGAGTGGGCCAGTAATAGCCAGCTTGTAGTACCTTGAATGTTGTCTTTTAGCTGCATAGTGACATCCACAAGGCCCATAATGACAAGCCAGAAGGATGCCAAAAACTTCCTCCTCCCTGACACATCTTCTTAGAATTTGATTTGGTCCCAAATTGACGAGATTTCCCCCAATCCAAGTGAATGGGGCACTTTTCCTTATAATTTTGCTCTTTTCCTTGGAGGACATATTTAGAGGGAACTGTGCAACTATTAAGTAGTTGGCTATGTCAACAAACCATGGAGAGAGAACTGAAATGGAAAATAAATGCTCATATCGCAGCTAGTTATCCACCATTCCTTCCTCACCTACGAGAAAAGTCAATCTGGACAAAAAATATGCAGCTACATTTTCTCTGCCAGGCTTATCAATAATAGTTAGATCAAATTGTTGTAACAAAAGTAACCATCTAATAGTTTGAGCATTCACATCAGGTTTGTTCATCAAATATTTAATGGTAGCATGGTCAGTATGTACAAATGTATGGTAACCAGTAATGTAATGTCTAAATTTATTCAATGAATGGACAATAGCTAGGAGCTCTTTTTCAGTCACTGTGTAGTTTAACTCGGCTTTGGACATATTTTTGTTGATGAAATAAATGGCATAAGGTAGCTTGTCATCTATCTAGCCTAGATCTGCTCCTATAGCTTTGTGAGAGGCGTCAGCATGTATATGAAAAGGAAGAGCCCAATTTGGGCCTTGGAGAATAGGTGCAGTAGTAAACTTGTCCTTTAGGGTTTCTAGGGCCTCTTGGCAGCTTTCTGACCATAAAAATTCAAAGTCCTTGGCTAATAGACCAAACAAGGGTGAGGCTACCTTGCTAAAGTCCTTTATGAATCTCTTATAGTATCTGGCCAAGCCTAAAAAACTTCTGACATCCAGCTGCTTCTGAGGAGTAGGGACCCTCTTTATGATAACTATCTTCTTTGGGTCTACTTGCAGTCCTTCCTGGGATATTGAGTGACCTAGAACAGTCCCTACGGTCATTAAGAATTCACACTTCTCGAGGCTAAGGGATAAGTTCATTTCAATGCATTTGCTTAACACCTCTCCTAGGTTAGAGAGAGCCTCCAGGAAATCACACCCATAAGGGGTGAAATCATCCATATAAATTTACACATAATCATGGACTATCTCTACAAAGGTGCTCAGGACTGCTCTCTCAAAAGTGGCAGGGGAATTGTATAAACCAAAAAGAAGGACCCTATAAGAAAAGGTACTCCAAGGATAGGTGAAGGTGCTTTTATCGTGGTCCTCTGGGCTGATATGGATTTGATTGTAACCACTAAATCCATCCAGGAAAGAGAAGAACTTCTTTCCTCCTAGAGCATCTAATACATGGTCAATGAAAGGTAGAGGGAAATGGTCTGTTTCTGTGGCTCTGTTTAGCTCTCGGTAATCCACACTTATCATCCACTTCCCATTTTTCTTTGAAACTAGAACCAAAGGAGACCCACTCACTATCTGAGATGGGGCAAATGAACCCTTCATCCAATAACTTCTCCAGTTCTTTTCTGACTATGTCCTTGAGGGTTGGGTTCATTCTCCTCTAAGGTTGGTGGACTAGCTTGCAACCTTCCTTGATGTAAATGTGGTGAGTACACACCGAAGGGTGCACTCCCTTCATTTCCTTGTAACTCCAAGAAAAGGCATCCAAATGCTTTCTTAGCATGTCACATAACTCCTCTTCTTGGTGTACAGAGAGAGAGGGGTTGATTTTCAATGCTCTTCCAGGGATAAATTCTATCATCTTGACATGAGAAGGGTTTGAGTCCTCTAAGCATAGATCAATCTGAGGGTCGTCTTTGACTTCCTTTACTAACTCCTGAAAAGACATGGTGTTGGGGGATTGATTTTGGAGGATGTGTTCAATCAGGTCATCTTCATCAGGTTGCCCCCATCTTATAGTAACATCTAGGGTATATATTGGGGAAGAGTAGACTTCATCCTCTTCCTCCTCTTCTAACCATAAGGGTAAGTCATGCTCTAGAGATTGTTGAGCACTGGTTGAGCAGGAGGATACAATACCAATTGCTTGGATAGATGCCCATTTTGAATGGTCATGTTCCCAGCCCTGCAACTTATGTAAGCATCGACAATGGCTAACCATGGCCTTCCAAGGATGAGAGAATAACCATTAAACTTGGTCTTAGGTTGGAGAACTAAGAAGTCAGCAAGGTATTCCCAGGAATCAATGGAGACCATCACATCCTCAATAATTCCCTCGGGAGCTACTGTGGATCTGTCCACAAGCTGCAAAATTGTTGTGGTCTTTCTTAATGATCCCTGGAGATTCAGTTTAAGCATAGTCTCCTTAGTAATCAAATTGATGGTAGCCCCAAGATCGATCAAGGTATGGGGGACAATGGTGTCATCAATGTGTACATCTACTACAGGAATTTCAGGATCTAGATACTTTGGGAAAATCACCCACCTCAGCCTTAAGTCAGATAGTTGTCCAATGAAATTAATGGTAGGGATGTCCTTCTTTCACCTTCCCGGATGATTAAAACACTTTTCCTTGATCAACGTTTTATATATGAGGACATCTTTGATACCTTGGAGAAGCGAGATTTTGACACAGATTTTTCAACTCACCCAAAAGTTCAGTCTCTTCTAGAGTGTGGTGGATAGGATGGGCTAATCTCTCAGGAAAAGGAGGTGGATTTGCTTGAGGGACACTTTCCTCTTTTTCCTCTTCACGCTCCTCAGTTGGATATGGAGGTTGATTATCTGGAAGCACTCTTCCAAACCTGAGGTTAATCTCATGAATTTCCACATCATAGGCAGGGTCAGATGATTATCCATTATAGACTTGTTGTGCCTGTTTGTTGTTCTGGTTCAGATTTTGTTGGGTAGGCATGTGAGGTTATTTAGGTGGAGAAAGGCGTACGAGCTATGTTTGAGATGGAGGTAGAAGAAATAGAGCTGGATCTTGGTTGTATGGGGGCCTCCATCCTTTGGATGGTGCACTCCTCTGAGGTTGTGGAGGATGATATGGCTAAAATGGTTGGTTGGCAAATTGGGAATGGTATTGAGGTGTAAAAGACCAGGGAGAAGGTGTGGATCACGAAGGATGAGCATGAGGAAACCAAGCGGGAATGGATGTATTCTGATTAGGGTTGTAATATGAATAGGATGCCCCTTGCATGCCTTGATGGTATGGTCGATGTCCTTGAGGCCTCCTTTGATTGATGTAGCAGATTTGTTCAGTCACCTCTTCAGTTCCCTGATACACAACTTTTAATCTACACAGGGAAGGGCACTTGTCTTTGGAGTGTTTTTCCTCACAGTCCAAGCAAATTTCTATGAGATTTAATGGAAATTCGTTCCTAGGGTGCCTTCTAGTGCATCTAGGGCAAAAGATAGCTAATTCTCTCTCTTCTTCCTCCCGCTTCCTCTTGATCTGTATGGTGTCCATCTGCAAAGTAAGGGTATGCAACAGTTCACTCTTAAAGCCTTCCAAAATATTCCCAATTTCACTTTTTATGGATGTGTTGGAAGAGGACAAATTGGCCACAGCTTGACTAGCCATACCCTTCTTTCTAGCTACCCTAGAATGATTCTTGAAAACTGTCTTGACATCATCATAGGGTAACTGGTAGATATCCCCTCCTAGCAACAAGTTTATGGTTTCTAGGAGATCTTACTTGACCCCCCTGAGAAGGACTAACTTAAGTGATTTAGGATCAAGGGTGAACCTAGCCCTTTTGTAACTGAGATGGAATCTTTCCTCATAATCTTCTAAAGATTTATCATGTCCTAAGGTCATTCTAAAAATTTCCTCTTTGGTATCTTTGGACCTACAATAGTCCCTAAACTTGTTGTTGAAGGCTTGTTGCATCCAAGCCCAAGTGGTGATACTATCCCCATGTAAACCTGTGAACCAGCACAAAGCTACATATTTGAGAGTGGATGGGAATAATTTCAACTTTTGATCATTAGAGGTGTAATCATAAGTTTTGTATATGACAAAAAGCTCAAACAAAAATGCATCTAGGTCTTATGAGGTCAGGCCATGGAAGTGAGGAAGAGCAAAGCGTCTTATGTTTTTCATCTTAGCATCCCCATTAGTTTCTCTGATGGGAAAAGCACACTCAGCTCTATCTATGTCCCACCTTTCATTTCTATTTTCATCCATGGCGTAAGTTGGTGGAATGATCTCTTGTTCTTCCCCGATAGGCTGTTCAAAAAATATCTGGTTGTTCACCTAATGGGTCCTCTGGCTCACAGCCACCGAAGAAGAGGGAAGGTTGGTTGTTTGATGTGGTGGGGGTATTTGGCAAAAAAATTCCTAATTTTCTCTACTCCTACGAGGCATGAAAGGAGTTTTTTTTTTTTTTTTTTTGAAGTTCTTGTAGAATGGAAAGAAAAAAATCCAAGTTGTAACTACTTGTTGAATGAAACTAATTGCAAAATGAAAAGAAAGAAAAACCAAATTGCAACTACTTGTTGAATGGGACTATTTCCAAAATGAGAAAGAAAGAAAGCAGAAATCACATCTACTCATACACGTCCCTGGCAACGACACCAAAAATAGTGATGGGCACCAGTGTTGCAACTCCTGGGGTTACCAACTTGACTTCATCAACCCGGGGTACGTAAAAACTTGGAGGTGATAGTGTTCTATACACAAATAGATGTAATGGCCCACTCTTGTCACTATTAAACTGGGGTGATAAGCCAATAAGGTTTCTCAAACCAGCCTTCTATTGACTAGAAGAAGTCTAACTACCAGTTGGAGAAGGGATAATTATCCTAAATAAAGGAAATAAATGCTTCTTATTTTAAAGAATGAAAGACTAAATTGGAAGATGCTTGTAAAGTAACATGAAATCCTTTATCTACTCATTGACACGTTTTGCTTGCAAAAGAAACCTAGTTTAACCCTATTTATCACATGTGATGATTTAAACTAACTGAGCATGGAATCTGATCTTGGGAGTATTCACTACTGCATGCATGTGCTAATTAGGAAATAAAAAGAACTCTTTTTATTTATCTTTTCATTTTATGAATGTAAATGCTAATGTTTCCTTATTATTTGGCAAGGGAGACAGGTATGAAGGAAGAGGGTTAGAATGGTCTTGATGGAAGTAGAGGCCTAATCCTAGCTTTAGTGATGATTTTTCTCAATTCAGGTTCAGAACAGGTTACTACAGGAAAACTATTGGATATCTTAGTTCTCCTACAGGATCCCCTGATTTACTACATGAATAGGTCGAAATATTAGGAAGTGGTTTATAAGGTGGAATGAAGCTTGGGAAAGGTAGATAATGGGAGAATAAGGCATGATGGGGGTTAACACTACCCAAAGCTCAAGCAAGTATTTCAAGATGGTTGGATTTACCCAATGGAAATGGTGATTTCTTATTATAAAACAAGAATTCAGATTGAGATTTTAGTGGATTTTTTAAGATATGGGTGGATAAGGTTTGGATGAGTCAAATGAGATGAGGTATCCCTACAATGTAGAACCTCATAAACAAACACGCATTCTTGTCTGCATCTATACACAAATGCAACTATACATAGGAAAGATTTATTAAATGGAAGAAAATATAGCTATTACCATCTAATCGTTAAGTGCATGAGTGGAAGTGCTTTGAAACCAATACATACTTAAGAGATTAAAAATAACAATGCAACTCAACTTAAGAGACTTAAAGACAAAGGCCTACTCATCAAGGAACCCTAGCTTATGCAACAAAGCAAGAACTCTATTTTTGGACTGTATGGAAGTGTCCCTCAAGTCATGATCCCAAAAGAGAGAGATGAGGTGAAAACCACTATCACCAGATTTTTTGAAATACCTTTTGTCACTATGATTCCACTGTTCTAACTACCCACAAATGGAAGAAAACTAATTAATCATACAAATACTTGCAAACTAAAAACACCAAAATCAGTTCAACAGTGAACTATGAATGTAATATAAGCATACATCTACAAAACGAGGAACCTCTTATGCTAGGGTTGGGCCCTAACCCAAGAGCCTTAGCCTTCTGAGTCAACTTAGTGCTGGATCAAGGGAATGCTTCTCATTTTCATTAAAATATAAAAAATACACAAGTGTGATTAGTCACAATGTTCCAACTTGAAAATTATTCTTGGCTATAATGAACAAAAATCCGAATCCTAATGAGGCTCTAGGCCTTGTTATTTATACAATTGAAGTTACCAACAACTTCCTTAATTTTAGGGAGGCTTGGCTCCCAATCTCAAGATCAACTGGTCTTCAACTATCACTGGCTTGGCTGCCAATGATCTTAATGGCTCAGTTTCCTACAACTCTGAGCTGATGAGATTCGATGGAGGAATCTTTGAGTGAGTGAGGATTTAAGGAGGGAGATCATCTCCTAAAATCCCTCTTGCTTGTCTCCTTCGATTTCCTGCACTTTAATTAGCCAAAATTTTCTCCAAAAACTGCAATCAATGCACATTATACCAAGTCTAGACATGATATCTCATCTTTACCCTTCTCATTAAGCAAAATATAACAAAACATGTAAAGAATTATGAGAAAAGTTGATTTTAATAAGATGGAGAGTTGTATTAAGGTCCATATAATTTACCCATTGACAAGCCTCATCAATTTGCATTTAGTTGGTACATTTTGCATTTAATCATTCCTATAATGTTAGTATATGATTATTAGGTTTTGTTTAAATTTGTTTTGTCTTGACTTATTTAAAATGATCCTATTAAAATTGCAAATTACAAAATGTGGTGTGCATTTTTCATTTGAATGAATCAAGTATAATTTGAAGTAGATGGCTAAAACAATGATAACTTAAAATTGCATTATAAAATATGGTACATGTACATTTTGTGTTCATATATAGAAAGGCTACTATGGATGTCGATTGATAGTTAAGTTTTAATATAAAGTTCTTTGAATGCACATTTACATAAGATAGATAAAATTGCATTATAAAACATTGCCCACAATTTGCATGATGCATGCATGGTTTGATGCTTTTAAATGTTTTACATATTTTCATTTAGTTGGTACATTTTGCACTCAATCATTCTTATAATGTTAGTATATGATTCTTAGGTTTTGTTTAAAGTTGCTTTTCTTGAATTATTAAAAATGAATCTATTAAAATTGCAAATTATAAAATGTGTTCTCCATTTTGCATTTGCATGAATCAAGTATAATTCGATGTAGATGTTTAAAACAATGATAGCTTAAAAATGTATTATAAAATATGGTACATGTAAATTTTTCATTCATGTATAGAAAGCTGACTATGGATGTTGGTTGATAGTTAACTTTGAATATAAAGCTCTTTGAATGCACATTTACATAAGCTAGATAAAATTGCATTATAAAACATGACCCACAATTTGCATGATGTATGCATGGCATGATGCTTTTAAATGTTTTACATATTTGCATTTAGTTGGTACATCTTGCATTCAATAATTTCTATAATGTTAGTAGATGATTATTAGGTTTTGTTTAAAGTTGTTTTGTCTTCAAGGCTCATTTCAAATGAATCTTTCAAAATTGCAAATTACAAAATGTGGTCTGCCTTTTGCATTTGAATGAATCAAGTATAATTCGATGTAGATGTCAAACACCAATTTCGAAGATGCATGTTCATGGTTTGATTCTTTTAAAGGTTTTACATATAATTTCAGTTCATGAATATGTAGAAATGAAAATAAATTTGCATTTAGTTGGTACATTTTGCATTTAATCATTCCTATAATGTTAGTAAATTATTCTTAGTAAATGACTCAACCAATCACAATAAAAAATTAACAGAGAAGTAACAATGCCTGAATCAAACCAGTATAATCACAAATTAATAGAGTAGTAACAACGCAATATACATCACAAATTAACAGAGTAGTAAATCCCCAATACAGGTCTACATAACGAGAAATATACATATAACTTTGTAACCCAATACAAGACCCAATTAATATCTCTTTCACATCATCACATTCTTAATAATGTACAACTTAAGCGTGCACAAAAAGAAATACTAACAATGTACTTGACTCTAAGTTCTCCAATATGAATCCAAGTATCTAAGGAATTGTTGGGATGTTCAATTAAATTTTTTTAATGGAATGCCATCTTCAATGATCCGTTCATGGTCAAATTTTGAAATTTTCCATTTTTAACTTTCAATTGTTTTTTTTATTGATCTTCTATAAACTTTATGCGCGTTGCACACACCAAGTGACTACATTAATAACTTATGGCATCAGGTTGCTAGTCTTGAAAGTAAACATTACTCTCATTTTGGTGAGTTTCTTGGAAAAAATAACCTTTCAGTATAATAGACCCTCTCTCATATATAAAATTGTTATCATCATAGTCTTCCAATAGCTTCATCTTTTGTTCAGTGCACCACATCAAATAATACTTGACATTTTCTATGTTGTTAGTGGGTGCAAATCTAGCAAAAAACATCTCCTGCACAATAAAACAAGTGTAAATTCAAATCATAATTTACGCGAAACTAATTTTATCAATATGGACTTGATTTTATTATCTATTTTTAGAGCCCTATATTTTAACTATTATCTAGATACTTATACATATTGATTTTAAAACATATATATATATATATATATATATATATTATATATATATATTGAAATCAATTGAAATGTTATCTTCTATAACAAGATCAAAAACTCGATCACCTTCAAATGCTACTATAGTCTCCTCTCGTTCCATCTCTTCAAAGCTTGCAACTGACATTTTCCCCTTTGTATTTAGTTTTGTATGTTGCCAAGGTTTTACGTACATATTTTTTTCACAAACCTCATTGGATTATGTGTCCTTTATGCAAATAGGAAAAAAATAGTAATGTTTTCCTTTATCAAAATGCAAAATCATTTCGGTTTATCCTTTGTTTTAATTGAATGCAATTTTTGAGTACTTTTACTATTTCAGCTTCATATGTAATCGATCTATCTACATCCTTGACTCCAATATGCCAAAAAAAACTATTGTAAATTAAAACAACAATTTAAATATTTTTATTTAAAATACAATCTATATATGTTGAAGAGAATCATTGTCATATTGTTTAAACTATATAATTTATAGATGTTTAGAATTAAAAGAAATAATAAAAATGATCATATATTAAAACTATATACAAGTTAATTTGTACATATATGTACATACCTTCGTACCTCCCTTGATGGTTTACTTTGATATCTTAGTGCAGCATCACACCATTGAAAAACTTGTTTAGCTGAAACAAGTCTATTTGCAAAGTGGTCCATTTGATATCTTCGAAGTGCTCATTTTATACATGACCCTCCACCATCATGTTCTCCTTTTCCATGACCAGTCTCAAAGAAATTCCAATGATGTTTAATGTGGGTTTTCTTATGAAGACGACAAAACCAAAAGAATGATCTTGAAGATTTGAATTGACCTGCACATCCATCTAACCATATCCAATGTTCATTTAATTTTATTCCACGACATTTCAATGAGTCATAAATCTTATCGAAACAATGTTGTACAAAATGTGTATCATGTGTACAATCATCGTTGATATAAAAGTGATATTTTTTAATATCATGTCTATTCTCACTAGTGTTTTCCATATCATCAACATTTTGTTCAACATGTCTATATAGAATATGGATAAGCATAGAGACTTGGTCAAAATGATAATATTCACTTTGTATGTCATTTTGTGCAACAAATTTGTAATTCTTTGCAAAATCAACTGTTAACAAAATGGTCCCTGGTGGAAACATTTTAGAGGATTTTTTGAATTGAAGGTCCTGCCATTGAGCTCTATGTGAATGGTTGGTGTACTTATAAATTTCTGTCTCAAATTTCTTCAAAGACTCTATCACACGAATTTCTTCTTCTTGTAATTCAATCATTTTAGCACTTGTACTATTATTTGAACTAATCGATGTATGAATATGTTCATATCTCTTTCATTTCACTTTTAGGTTAGACAATGATTGATCATTTATATCATTAGAATATTTGTGTGAAATAAAGTCAAATTTCCACAATGATCACATTTCTTACCACCAACACATTTCTTTTGGTAAAATAATTCATGACTTTCCCTTTCACATAGAATTTTGGATATGAAACCATGGATAGTGGAAGGAGGAGGTGAATTTTTCAAAAATGTTTTACCAAAATGAAAGAAGTTGTCATAATATAATCGAAATTCCACATAATAACGACAACAAGTGTCACGTACAATGATAGGTTTCACATACCATGGTTTTTGTTGCACAAAAGTACCGATTGAGACATTAATTCCACGGTTCTCTTCTATGAACTTATTGAAAAAATATATCTAAGTGGTGTCCAAGATATGTTTTGAATGTTCTTTATACTGATTTCGTGCTATTCTTTGCCACATCACATCTATTTCTTTTGGTGAAACACGTGAATTTTTCATCCAATATTCATATATTATTTTTTTAACATCTTCTCCAAGTCTATCTTTGTATGGTTTCCTACAAATCACTGTCAAACAAGCGAGTTCATCATTTACATATATTTGTAATCGAAATTTCCTATGTTTGTGCAATGTTTTTCATGAGGCCCCTACTATTTTTGCCATAGATTTTACCAAATGATTTTCTTTAGTACTTCATGAAACCACTACCATTTGTATTGCTCTACGTGCATTTATATTACTTGTCTTTCTAGATCTTCCAATTGATTTTAAAGCACTATTTATATTTTGAATCACATTTTCCTTAACCTTTTTATCTTTAGTTGATTTTCAAATACCCAATAGAGTTATAGCGTCTTTTAATTTCTTTTAGGTTAAGGGACATCTCAAAATTTGAGTTTTAAATGTCACACTTTCATCTTTGAAAAATTTCTCATTAATGATCTTAACACGATATCGTACAATATGGTCAGCTTTATTATCTCCATAGATGTCAGTATCAATATTTTCTAATATCTCATCATTGATACTTGATTTCATCTCCTACTAGGAAAATTAAATGTAAATGAGATTAATATTCATTAAATAAATTAAAATTAAAATAGATTGAATTGAAATTGAGAATTAACAAATCTGTATAACTTCAATATAATATATATATATATATATATAATATATATTTATATATACTATATATACTATATATACTTGGATGGTGATCGTAACTTCTTCCTTGAATCTTCATTTCGCTTCTAAACAACGATCATCAATCAGTTGGTTCAATTATCTTATTTCACTTTGTGTTTCAACGTTTTTCCAATCTTCATCATGGCTAATGTTCTATGAGGATATATCTCTCTCTATATTTATCTTTGTCCAAAATATTATCTTTTCCCAAATCTATGTTTCATCAAAATTAAATACAATTATGCTTTTCACAATACACTAGTTAAATTTTAAATATCCTTTATAATATTTACATCTACATACCTGTTTCAACTTCTAGTTTAGATTGATTTTCCCTTTCAATATTTGCGTGTTCTTCTTTCTTTCTTTGTAATAGTTTTTCCCGTATTCTCTATGCACCTCAGTATCTCTTGTTTTATCATATTTTCTCTTGCGATTTCTTGATTTCCCGTGATATAACAATCTATGTAGATTTTTAAAATCCAACAAAAAAAAGTAAATTTCAAAAAATGCTGCAAAAAAAATTCACTTTCAAAATTTAGACCAAAAAACTCACTTTAAAAATTCAGCACAAAAGAGTTAATTTAAAAAAAATTCACTTCAAAAATATAGCCAAAAATACTCACTTTAAAAATTCAGCGCAAAAAAGTCACTTTAAAAATTCAATGCAAAAGACTTACTTTAAAAATTATGCCCAAAAAACTTTCTTTAAAAATTAAGCTAAAAAATCTCAATTTAAAAATTCAACGCAAAAGAATTACTTTAAAAATTAAGCTAAAAAATCTCACTTAAAAAACTCAGCTGAAAGAACTTACTTTAAAAATTAAGCTAAAAATTCCCACTTAAAAAATTTAGCTTAAAAGACTTACTTTAAAAATTAAGGCCAAAAAATTTCCTCCAAAAAGTTCAGCCGAAGAAACTTCCTTCAAACAGTTCATCTCAAAAAAAGGATTTACCTTAAAAATTTACTCCAAATGCGGGAAGTGTGCGAAAATGAAGTTTTGGCTCCATGTATTTATATTGTTTCACACGAAACACTTTTTGAAGGGTCGCATAATTTCATTTTTGCATTCGACGAAAAATAACAACACATTTTCGACCAAAATTTCAAAATTAATTTAGCCAAACTTTTCAAATAATTCAGCCAAATTATTTTTCCTTTTATTTTAACGGGCACCGACAACAAACACAAGTTCATCTGAATGTAATTTTAATTCAGTCAAATTGTTTTAACCTACAACTCTACAAGAACTTGGCTCAGTCACATTTTTCCAATTTCAGAATGCTTAAACTCCGTCAAATATGATGAATCTGTCATCAGAACGAAAACCAAAATTTGTAAAACTGAATCTACTTTCAGTAGATAAATTTTTTATGGAATTTCATAGAAATTTGCTAATTTTAATTAATTTTCTAAAAATAGTGCATAATTTTTTTTTGAAGGTCATTATGATTCAGTGAAATCAAAAATTCATATCTTCCAAAATATGATATAAAAAATATGAAAAATTTATTGATCATTACATTGGTCCATCTTTTGTAATGGGTAATATTTAGATTTTTAATTTATAACTAATACGATGAAAAATTGGACGCTTATCTAAACATCTTCAAAATCTATAGTTTTTTCATATTGGTTCAATTCAAAAAAATTTACTAATTTTGATGTTCATCAATTGGTTTTGTAATATAATGATATCGAAGTAGCATATGTCTATATTTCTACAACACATTTTATTTTTCAAAATTTCCAAGTTAACAAGGAATACATTAGTGCTAAAAAATGTGGCGTGTTATGAATCCCTTGATTTTTAAAGAACACATAATCAAACAATTTCTAAGTTGAGACATCAAATGTGAAGAAAAAAATTTCAAAAAATAAGTAATAGAAAGCTAATAAAATTTGTAACAAGTTTCCTTTTTATTGTAAAGTAAAATTCTAAACAGAAAAATTGCTTTGGCTTGCCAAAATTTGAAGAACTTCTAAAAATGATATTTTTTCTCAGGAAAGGGCAAAAAGTGTAACCCAACTTCACATTTTCACCCATTCATGTTCTAACATTCCCCTTTAATGATGGATAGAGGGATAGAATTATAGTTGGAGGCAGATGTCATTAACTAACACCCCCCCTTTGATGACAACTTCCCACCTCTCCTAATAAGTTACAAAGTTGGAGAAACTTCACCTTAGTGGATTTGGTGAAGAAATCAATAGCTTGTTGTTTAGTAGGACAATACTCTAGACAAATAACACCATTAACTATTAGATCTTGAATGTATTGAGTATCAAGTTATCTTGTTTGCCCTTGGAGTGATATAGTAGATTGTAAGCAAGTTAGAAATCACCTTAATTGTCACATCTTAGAGAAAAATGGTCATTTTGAACTAGTCCAAGCTCCATAAGAGCATGCCTAAGCCACACTGCTTCTATAGTTGCTTCCTTAGCTTCCCTGTGTTCCACTTCAAAATAAGAGAGAGAGCGCTTGCAACTTCTTACTGGACCATGAAATGTGACCTAAGATAAAATGAAAGATATATCTCGCATTAGTTATTTTTTCAATAGTTTCTCCTACCCAATTAGAGTTGGTGCAACCAAGAATTGAAACAAACCCTTGATTGAATATGATACATTATAATGGAAAGTTCCCTGAAGATATATGAGAATCTTTCTAGCTTCTCTCCAATGGCTATCACAAGGATTTTGTATAAATTGAGAGAACAAGCTAACAACAAAGGAGAGATCGGGCCTATGGTTCAGAATGATCAAGCTCCCAACAAGTTGACGATAGAAGGTGGCATCATCAAGAGGAGTGTCACAATCAATAACCAATTTTAAGCAAAACTAAAATAAGTGGGTGAAGGCTTACAATTACTCATATGAATTCGAGCTAGTAAACCCAAAGGATACTTAGGATAAGAAAGGAGGATCCATTAGCCATGTGCCAGACCTAAAGATCAAGAAAATAGTTTTGAAGGCCTAAATATGTCATTTCAAACCACTGCTTAATATCATTCTTCAATTCTTTGATTAACTATGGTAATCATTGTGAACCATATTCTTCCACTTAATCCTTGGTCAACTATGGTAATCATTGTTAACCATGTTCAACTGAGGACAACCATGGCAATAATTGTCAATCATGGTCAACGGAGGTCAACCATGGTAATCACTACCAATCATGTTAAACTAATGTCAATCATTGTTAATCGTGTTCAACTAAGGTCAACAATGGTCTTCCTTAACCAATAATGGTCAATCCTCTTCAACCATGATCATCCTCACCAACCACGGTCAACCTCGTTAACCCTCTTTAACCATTAATGTAACCATTTTTGTAGCTTTAAAATGACATTAGCATTAACATTAATGTAAGATTGCATAGTTGACCATTGTTAGCCATGGTCAACATTAATGTTACATTACTATAATATGTCACAATTGTCAACCATTGACAACAACGGTAAACCAAAGTCAACCTTAATATTTCGTCTTAATCCCTGCTTGGCGATTGTAATCACTATTAGTCATGGTTAATTGAGGTGAGCCATGGTCCATCTTGACCAACAATGGTTAACCCTCTTCAACCATGGTCACTCATGTGAACCATACACAACCCCATCAACATAGTTTAACCATTAATGCAACTAATTTTGTAAAATTAATTTAACATTAACATTAATATTTATGTAACATGAACCGTTGGAAACCATGGTTGATAATGGTCAATCATGGTCAATATTAATGTAATAGTGTAACAATGTCAAATTTAATGTAACAATATTAGATTGATGTAACAACAATACATTTGATATATTAATGGGTGACCATGGTCAACCTTGTTAAACCATCTCCAACGTTGGTCAACTTCATCAACCATGATCAACCCCATCAATCCTCTTCAATATCGATCAACCTATTCATCCATGATCAACCTCATCAATCCCCGTAAACCATGGTCAACCATGGTCAGTGATTCCACCCCACACACATTGGCTATCAACTAGCACAACCAAATTTACTAATGTGACAACCACGTTTACTAATATGGTTAATATACACTAATTGGTGACACTTTCCTCCTTTTATATGTCAATCGATGGCGATCAACATATATCAACTACATTAGCAAAGTGATTGTGCTAGTTATATTAATAGTTGATAGGTGTAGTCTATTTCGAGATATGACTTTCATAATCTTTACCTTTTTAAAAAATAAAGATTTATGAATGGTAAAGAATATTTATTTCATATACACAGATCAATAGTTTCTAAACAATTTTTCCATTTCAAAACTTATGTGATGATGGTTCATAAATTTAGTAGCACATAAATAATTTCATTTTAATGACTATGTGTTTATCAACCATTTAATTTTATGCTATCCTCTAAATACTTCTTATACCTATAGGATGACCTATTTTGAAATAGGTCATCCAAAATATTCAATAGTTAAAAATAAAAAAAGTATATATGGTATAAATTTAGTAATGTGAAAATATTTCTTGTCCTATACACTATACACAATTCACAATTCAACTGATGAAATTAAAGATTTCTAAACAATTCTTAAATTTTCTACCTTTGTTCTTGCACTCACATTATAAATTATGATTCAATTTCTTACCTTTGTTCTTGTACTCACATTATAAACTATGAGTGTTAGTTGAGCTCCATTCCTTTCATAGAGCTACAAATTCTCAATATTAAAATAACTTACCTATTTCCTATTGTCACTTGCTAGAGATACAATATTGTACGTGTAACTAGGTTGATTTTTTTGCCCGGAAAATTATGGAAATTGGCGCGAGTTTTTGATAAAATTTGGCAAAGATTTTTGTAAATCCATATTAATTTAGGTTATAACTGTCAAATTTCAAGGTTTCTGGAGTCTAAAAGCTTTTGATGGTACTAAATCTATTTCTACAATAAAAAACATTATTCAAACATCTTAAAATTATTTTAGCCTGATTCCAACCACTTTTAACCGTCTCGCCAAGTCCAGTCAATTCCTCCGTTTGTTAGACGACGCGATAAAATTGAAGTGTTTACCCTGATGTAGTGTCTAAAATGTCACCACGCTGCAGATTATACAATGCATCTACGAGGCTATGATGTTTCTACAAGCCTTGTACCATGCTACTTTGAGGCTACCACAATGCAGTGTCTACGAGGCTTCTAGGCTCCTTTGTGACATCCACACTGGGGCACGATATAATTGAATGTCCGATAGCCAGTTTCGCCCAAATTCGATCGCTGGAATAGCTATAATTAACACCCGACAGTCGGTCTTGAAGAAATGCTATCATGAGTTAGAGATATTGTATCTGTTACAGAAATGATTACCGATAGAACATCGCAGACTATTCTGTATGTTATGCCTAGATCCAAACCACAAAATGATAATGGGGCACTTCCTGACATGAAAATTACTTTGTTTTCTCTTAGGCTTTCCATTCTGGAGAAGTTAGCCAGTTGCCTGGGCAAGCCGGCCTTCATTTGGGATATGATTGTCCTCTTAGGAGGCTTCACATTAACTTTTTTTAAACCCTATTTAGCTCAAGGTCATGACATGACTATTAGGATTTGATCGACGAACTATATTCATTAAACCCCCCTGCCCTCCTGATAGTTAACAAGGCCGGGGGGGGTCCATTATTGATCCGAGTTGACTCAACTTCCGGATTTAGCCAAGATCTTTTGCTTCCATGATGTAGTTAGAATTTCATTTTATAAGAGCATAAATGAACATATATCCATGCATAAGCAAATGGAAACATAATGATGATCAACAAATCATAAACAAGAGACATTGATAACGGAGTTCGTCCAGTGTGGACTAGGTCTCCAGGCCTAGTGTCAAGATGTTTTTGGGTGCTTCAGTTAGTGTTGCAAATGGTGAAGATGTACATGGACTATGTTTTCTGTCATATAAGGACATGTTCCCTCTACATGAGTGGCAAAGTCTCTCCACGAGATGTTCCGCTAGAGAAACTATCACTCATAATAGACCTCCTATCAACTTGACATAATCTTACACATGGTGAGAATGAGTATCCCGGCATCATGGCAAGAATACATCTCACATGAAATAGACATAAGTATTTTGCATTATACATCAAGCAGGAATCGAAACAACATAGTACATCTCACAACAAATGATCAAGAAGTACGCGATAACAACACTTCATATACCTCAACTCTGATGTTGACTGAAGAATAGAATATTCAGCTGTTGGATCTAAATGAACTCTCGAAATTGTGGCGTCGAATAGCATAGAATCGATCGTCCACACTCTGAAATCTGACACCATCACTCCAATCTAGAAAATGGCCGAAAAATAGAAGGCTTGGCTACAAAAAATGATTGCACCATTGAACTTTTGTCACCGGGAGGTGTAAAATTGACTAACCATTTGTCAAATTCTGACACCAACAAAATCTGGGCCTATACGAATCTTTTAGATTCCCCCGTGTTTCTCCAAAGATTCCCTCCTCTGGGTCGACTTGAGATCTTGAAATCAAATCAGAAAACTAATCCTGCCATTGAGATCCTTGCGAAATTCTGAGAAGAATGAGTATAAAGTTGCCTGCATTCTGGATCTGGGAAATTTCAACCTCCAAGGAATCTAGAAGATTCCCTCAAGATTCTCCTCTGCTGGAAATCTGCAAATCCACTGCTCAAAAGGTGAACCCAACCTCTCCATTGTGTTCCCTACAAAAATCTGAGAAAAATGACTATAAAATTGATAACATTCTGACAATGTAAAATTTTACCTCTCAAAGAATCTTCGGCATTAAAAGAATATTCCCTATCTCGAAAAGCATGCCAATCATGGTTCCATCCTTTTGCACTACGTCATGATTCTTCCTCTGTCCTAGCTCGCGGTTCCACTGTTCTGCATTTTGCTACTTGGTTCCTTCGTTGGTCCGCTCCACCCATGCAAATCACTGTGTGAGGGTCTTTATACAAAATGGGAGGTGGATTTAACAAGAGCACCCTCTTGCTGTGTTCGTTAAGGAAAATTGTTGGAGGAGGAGAGGTCGAGGGATCAAATCTTGCCCCTCCTTAATATTGTGCATAGTTATATTTTGTTTTGCACACATTTATATTTTGTTTTGAACTCCAAACAGTGGTAATGTTAAATTTATGGTGTGGTAGTTTGTAATGGTTTGTTTTGGCGTATTGCCACATGGGGCCGCCTAGTGGGGTCCGACCCACCAGGGCCGGGCGGGTTCAATCCCCTCTAGCTCCACTACATTAATGTGATATCCGATGGGGTGGGGGCGTGGGTTGGGTCCACCGAAGGTGGCCTATCGACTGCCCACACATATACGTTCGTTATAATATGGAGGTTTTGGAGGTTCGACTGGGGGTGGTGGGGTTTGGCCCCCTGCCATCCCAACCTTCATATAATTAAATACATATTCAACCGAATGGTGTGGATGGTGGGGGTGGTAGCCTGCCACCCTTATTTTATATATATTTTGTTTTTATAACAAATATTAGTTGTTTTATTTTTTTTTAAATTAAGGGATATTGAGCAATTTAAAGAGGCCATAATTTCACCCACTTTCGTGAGCTAAGTTTCCACGTCAGTTGACGGTGAATTTGTAGGACACTTAAACCTGGCCCATTGCCCAACTTTGACCGCAACTTTCACTGGATCTATCTCCTCCATACGAGTTCAGATTTGCGTGGCATTCACACCATTGGAATCAGGAAGACGAGCACTTTGATTTGGTGCTAGTTTGGGAGGAATCTGACCACTTTGAATTTTGACCATTTCTGAAACCTCTTGGACTTCTGCATGTGTTTAGAGCCACCTGGATCAATTATTTGTTGCATATGCGACTAAACCTTTCGTAGGTTCCACCATCTTGGTTCTCTCCATTTGGATACCTTATTATACTAGCAACATACATTAATTGCAAGCTCCCCACCCACCCAATTGTTAGCGATCGAGGCGAGGGGTGGTAATCTGCTAACTATTGTACATTTAATGAGATACATATTTCCATTCTGCACATTTTTTCAACCACACACATACCCTTGAAACATCAGAATAAATATTGGCACTAGAAAAAAAGACTGATGGAAACTTCTCCATATGTAGACCAAAAAACTTACTTTAAAAATTCAGCACAAAAAATCACTTTAAAAATTTAGCCTAGAAGAATTTAAAAATTAAGCCCAAAAAACTTACTTTAAAAATTAAGCTAAAAAACCTCAATTTAAAAACTCATCCCAAAAGAATTACTTTAAAAATTAAGCTAAAGAGTCCGACTTAAAAATTTAACCCAAAGAACTTACTTTAAAAATTAATATAAAAATTTCCACTTAAAAAATTTAGCTTAAAAGGCTTACTTTAAGAATTAATGTCCAAAAATTTCCTCCAAAAAGTTCAGCCCAAAAAAAAGAATTACCTTAAAAATTTACTCCAAATGAGGAAAGTGTGTGAAAATTAAGTTTTGGCTCCACGTATTTATATTTTTTTGTGAGAAACATTTTTTCAGAGGGTCGCATCATTTCATTTTTGTGGCCGACAGAAAATATTGACACAATTTCGGTCAAAATTTCAAAATAATCTGCGCGAACTTTTAAAATAATTCGTTTGAATTATTTTTTTGTTTATTTTAACAAGCGTCGATGACAAACACAAGTTTGGCCGAATGCAATTTTAATTCGGTTGAACTGTTTTAATGTGCAACTATGCAACAACTCGGCTCTAGCCACGTCTTTTCAATTTCAGAATGCTTAAACTCCATCAAATATGATGAATTTGTTGTCAGAACAAAAACCAAAATTTTTAGAATTGAATCTACTTTTAGCATATATAAATTTTATGGAATTTCATAGAAATTTGGCTAATTTTAATTAATTTTCTAAAAAATTGTGTCCAATTTTTTTTTGAAGGTCATTATGATTCAGTGAAATAAAAAATATTTATCTTCCAAAATATGCTATAAAAGAATATGAAAAATTTATTGTTCATTACATTGGTCCATCTTCTTTAATGGGTAACTTTTAGATTTTTAATTTATAACTAAAATCTTGAGAAATTGGATGCTTAGCTAAACATCTTCAAAATCTATAGTTTTTTCATATTGGTTCAATTCAAAAAATTCTAGTAGTTATGATGTGCATGAGTTGGTTTCGTAAATATAATGATATTGAAGTAGAGTTTGTCTAGATTTCTACAACACATTTTGTTTTTCAAAAACGCCAAGTTAACAAAGAATACACTAGTGCTCAAAAACATGGCGTGTTATGAATTCCTTGATTTTTAAAGAACACAAAGTCAAACAATTGCTAAGTTGACATATCAAATGTGAATAAAACAAATTCCAAAAAATAAGTAATAGAAAGCTAATAAAATTTCTCACAAGTTTCCTTTTTATTGTAAAATGAAATTCTAAACAAAAAAATTGCTTCGACTTGCCAAAATTTGAAGAATTTCTAAAAATGATATTTTTTTCTAAAAAGAAAGGCAAAAACTGTAACCCAACTTCACATTTTCACCCATTCATGTTCTAACATTCCCCTTTAATGATGGCTAGAGGGATTAAATAATAGTTGGAGGATGATGTCATTAACTAACACCCCCCTTTGATGACAACTTCCCACCTCTCCTAATAAGTTACAAAGTTGGATAAACTTCTCCTTAGTGGATGTGGTGAAGAAATCAATAGCTTGTTGTTTAGTAGGACAATTCTCTAGACAAATAACACCATTAACTATTATCAAGATCATCGTGTTTGGCCTTGGAGTGGTACATTAGATTGTAAGCAAGTTTGAATTCACCTTAATTGTCACATCTTAGAGCAAAATGGTCATTTTGAACTAGTCCAAGCTCAGTAAGAACATGCATAAGGCACATTGCTTCTATAGTTGCTTCCTTAGCTTCCCTGTATTCTACTTCACAAGAAAAGAGAGAAAGTTCTTGCAACTTCTTACTGGACCATGAAATGTGAAATAAGATAAGATGAAAGATATACCTCACATTAATTATTTTTTCAATAGTTTCTCCTACCCAATTAGAGTTGGCGCAACCATGAAGTGAAACAAATTCTTGATTGAATATGATACATTATAATGGAAAGTTCCCTGAAGATATATGAGAATCTTTCTAGATTCTCTCTAATGGCTATCACAAGGCTTTTGTATAAATTGAGAGAACAAGCTAACAACAAAGGAGAGATTAGGCCTATGGTTCAGAACAATCAAGCTCCCTACAAGTTGACGATAGAAGGTGGCATCATCAAGAGGACTGTCACAATCAATAACCAATTTTAAGCCAAACTAAAATAACGTGGGTGAAGGCTTCTCATCACTCATATGAATTCGAGCTAGTAAACCAAAAGGATACTTAGGATAAGAAAGGAGGATCCATTAGCCATGTGCCAGACCTAAACACCGAGAAAATAGTGTTGAAGGCTTAAATATGTCATTTCAAACCATTGCTTAATCTCATTCTTCAATTCTTGGATTAAGGAAATCTAAAATCCTATAAGGATTAGATCGTCCACATAGAGAATAACATTGAGCTCAATATCTTCAAATAATTTAACATACATATTTGGATCATATCAACACCACATAAAACCAATTTGCAAGGAATGAGTATCGATTTTCTCATACTAAGCTCTGGATTCATATTTAAGACTATAGAAAGACTTATTAGAATTTCCTACCAACTTGATGTTTCTAAGATGATAAAACTATGTGGTTGTTGTGTATAAATTTCTTCATGAAGATCACCTTTTAAAAATGCGCACTTGACATCCATTTTGTGTAATTACCATTGAAAATATGTAACAAAAGAAATGATGGCTCTAGTGGTGCTCTCTTTAGCAATAGGGGGAAAAGATTCAATATAACAAATGGCTTCTTTTTGAAGAAATCTTTTAAAGACTAACCGCGCGTTATTGTTTTTAGTTTGTCTTTTTCTAGTGAACTTTGTTTTATAAATCCATTTGCAACCAACAATATTCTTACCAGGAGGACATGGGAAAAGGGTCAACCAAGGTCAATTGTGGTAATCAATATTAATCATGGTCAATTAAAGTCAACGAAGGTAATCATTATCAATCATGGTCAATGGAGGTCAACCATGGTAATCACTATCAATTTTTGTTTAATTAAGATCGACCATTGTAATCATTGTTAATCATGTTCAACTATGGTCAACCATGGTCTCCCTTAACCAACAATGGTCAACCCTCTTTAACCATGAGAATTCTCATCAACGATGTTCAACCCCATTAACCCTCTTCAATCATTAATTTAACAATTTTGTAGCACTAATATAACATTAGTATTAAAATTAATGTAAGATTGCATGGTTGACCATGGTAGCCATTATCAACGTTAATGTTACATTACTATAACGATGTAACAATGATCAAGTAAACCAAAGTCAACCATAATCTTTCATCTAAATCCTTGGTCAAGCATTGTAATCATTATTAATCATGGTCAACTAAGGTCAATACCATGCTACCCTCGTTGGCCATGGTCAACCTCAATCAACTATGAGTTAATGGGGGTGACCATTATACCTCCATCAAGCCTCAATCAACGATGGTTAACCCTCTTCAACCATGGTCAACATTAATGTAACAATTTAACAATTGAAAACATTAATGTTACATTGTTAGATAATGTAAAATAATACATTGTTATATTTATGGTTGACCATGGTCAAATTTATTCAAGAATGTTAATACATAGTCAACACTCTACATCCTCAGTCAACCTTGTCAACCATTTTGAGCCATATTCTTCCACTTAATCCTTGGTCAACTATGGAAATCATTATTAATCATGTTCAACTGAGGACAACTATGGCAATAATTGTCAATCATGGTCAGCGGAGGTCAACCATGGTAATCACTATCAATCATGTTCAACTAATGTCAATCGTTGTTAATCGTGTTCAACCGACATCAACAATGGTCTTCCTTAACCAATAATGGTCAATCCTCTTCAACCATGATCATCCTCACCAACTGCGGTCAACCCTATTAACCCTCTTCAACCATTAACGTAACCATTTTTGTAGCATTTAATATGACATTAGCATTAACATTAATGTAAGATTGCATGGTTGACCATGGTTAACCATGGTCAACATTAATCTTAATTACTATAATCATGTCAAAATGGTCAACCATTGACAACAATGGTAAATCAAAGTCAACCTTAATATTTCGTCTTAATCCCTGCTTAACCATTGCAATCATTATCAGTCATGGTTAATTGAGGTGAGCCATCGTCCATCTTGACTAATAGTGGTCAACCCTCTTCAACCATGGTCAACCATGTGAACCATAAACAACCCCATCAACACACTTCAACCATAAATGAACTAATATTGTAAAATTAATTTAACATTAACATTAATATTAATGTAGCATGAACCCTTGGCAACCATGGTTGATAATGGTCAATCATGGTCAATATTAATGTAATAATGTAACAATGTTAACTTTAATGTAACATTATTAGATTGATGTAACAATAATACATTTGATATATTAATGGGTGACCATGGTCAACCTTGTTCAACCATGATTAACCCCATCAATCCTCTTCAATATCGATCAACCTAATAAGCCATGAAACCTCATCAATCCTCGTAAACCATGGTCAACAATGGTCAATGATTCCACCCCACACACATTGGCTATCAACTAGCGCAACCACATTTAATAATGTGGTTAATATACGTTAATTGGTGACACTTTCCTCCTTTTATATGTCAATCGATGGTGATCAACATATAAAACATATATCAACTGCATTAGCAAAGTGGTTGTGCTAGTTATATAAATAGTTGATAAATGTAGTCTATTTCGAAATATGACTTTCATAATTTTGACGTTTTTAAAAAATAAAGATATATAAATAGCAAAGAATATTTATTTCATACACACATATCAATAGTTTCTAAACAAATTTTCTATTTCAAAACCGATGTGATGATGGTTCATAAATTCAATAGCACATAAATACTTTCATTTTGATAACTATGTGCTTATCAACCATTTAATTTTATGCTATCCTCTAAATATTTATTATACCTATAAGATAACTTATTTTGAAATAAGCCATCCAAAATATTCAATAATTAAAAATTAAAAAAATATATATGATATAAATTTAATAATGTAAAAATATTCCAATTCTAAACCATTCTTCAATTTCCTATCTTTGTTCTTGTACTCACATTAAAAATTATGATTCAATTTCTTACCTTTGTTCTTGTACTCACATTATAAGCTATATGATTCAATTTCTTACCTTTGTTCTTGTACTCACATTATAACCTATGATTCAATTTCTTACCTTTGTTCTTGTACTCACATTATAAACTGAGTCTCAGTTGAGCTCCATTCCTATAATAGAACTACAAATTCTTAATCTTAAAGTAACTTACCTATTTCCTACGGTCATCCGTTAGAGATATTGTAGGTGTAATTTGGTTAATTATTTTGTTTGAAAAATTATGGAAATTGGTGTAAGTTTTGGATAAAATTTGACAAAGATTTTTGTAGTTTTTGTATTAATTTAGATTATAGTTGTAAAATTTCAACATTTTTAAAATGTAATTTTTTTTAAAGTACTAATTTATTTCTACAATCAAAAATATAGATTTCTAAAATGTATTTTTTTTTAAATACTGAATCTATTTCTACCATCAAAAACATTATTAAAAACTGCAAAATCCTTAGAACACTTTTAAACCTCCCCAATTCCTCCACTTGATAGACGACGCCGATAAAATTGAAGTGTTTACACCGCTGCAGTGTCTACCATGTTACCACGCTGCTACAATGTTACCACGCTGCAGAGTCTACGACTCTTCTACGAGGCTACGACGCTGCTGCAAGCGTTGTACCACGCTGCTTCGAGGCTAACACAGTGCTCTGTCTACGAGGCTTCCAGGCTCCTTCGTGACGTCCACGCTGGGGCACGATATAATTGAACGTCGGACAGCCAGTTTCGCCCAAATGCCATCGCTGGACAAGCTATAATTAACATCCGACGGTCGGTCTTGAGGAAGTGCTATCATCAGTTAGAGATATTGTATCTGTTAGACAAGTGATGAGCGACGAAATATCACGGACTGTTCTGGATGTTATGTCTGCATCCGAACGACAGAATGATGATGGGGCACTTCTCGACATGAAAATTACTTTGTTTGCTCTTAAGCTTGCCATTCTTGAGAAGTTAGCCAGCTGCCTGGGCAAGCTGGCCTTCATCTGGAATACCGTCGTCGTCCTAGGAGGCTTCGCATCAACTTTGCAAACGGTGGACTTCAGGTTTGTCACCGTAATATTATTGCCTGAAGGAGCTCGCATCTTCATCCGAAGCCAAGAGGCCGATTGGCAACGTGAGAAAGTGCTAATACCCAGGGAAACTCTCAGAGACCTGATAATTTGCAGAGGAACTCGCCCATTGCCAAAGCTCACGTTGCTCTTATGGCTGCAATTGTTGTCCGCTTCAACATGCGTCAGTTTGTCTCTCTATCGGTTAGTAACGCTGCACTACGGCGTAGATTCATGTGGCAATACCAATAATCCGCAATCGGCACTCAAAATGTTCTACGGTCTGTCTTTCGCCCAAGCGTTTCTCTTTCTGATCGAAAAGGCCTACTGGCAGTGGAGGATCGTTGCATGTAACTTGCTTAAGGAGGTGAACGACGATTATGGCTTCGGCCAATCTGAGATCGTCACACTCCAAGGATTTCTCTATGTCACATATTCACGGTGCCTTGATGGTTTCGTTTTCGAAGGTTTGAAGATGAGATTTCTGTCACACAGCGTGGGTTTGCTGCAGTCCAGCAGTCAGGATGGACAGCTCAGGGGTGCTCGGGTAGTATCAGTGCTTGTAAAGAATAATCGGTTTTCGAAAGAAACTTTGAGGGTAATCGGAACCGTGAAAGATGTGGTGGAGAGGTTGATCGAAATGCTGAATTTCAAGGGCGTTCAGGAACGGGAGATTCGACAAGCGGCTGAAGAGATAATCTCCGAATTGATAAAGAAAAACCGGAATCGCATTCGTGTGACCGCCATCGCTGGTTCAATGGAATCTATAGCATCTTTACTCTTCTCGGAGGACTCATGGCCGGATGACGTTAAGCCTGTTTCTATGGGCCTGACCATACTAAAAAAGTTGGCAGAAGACCGCTCCAGCTGCGCTAAAATTGGAATCAGCAGAGGGCTAGACAGACATAAAACCCAACGCTTTGGAAACCGAGACGGCAGAACTCGCTCTGCAGCTCGTGGAGAAGCTAGCACGTACTACCGGATCGGCGGGGCAGGACCTGAGGAAACGGATCCGGGAGATAGTCTTCACCATAAGCAATCTCAGAGGCGTTCTTCAGTACCCAGAATTGAACTCTCGTCTACGAATCCTGGCGATAAACACTCTGACAAGTCTTGCTCGCGAACAGGAGGGCCGTGAGAGCATCGGCAGTACTGGCGGAGTTCTGGATAATCTCTTCTCCCTCTTTTTCCGAGAGATAAACACTGAGGAACTCGTCAAGACGGCAGGAGAAGCTCTGCGTTTTCTTTCACTCGAGAATGCACACAATTGTGAAATAATGATGAGTATTAAGCTGGATGGTCACCCCAATTTAATCTCAGGTCTGATCTCCGTGCTGAACGACTCTGTGCGGGGTATTCATGTAGCAAGGATTCTTCGAGATCTGCTTGCACACGCAAAGGCAGATTGCATTGAATTTAGGGAAATCAGTGCACTGGCAACGCAGGTAGAAGATTGTATTCAATTCTTTGCCTTTCGTTTGAAAATTAAAGTGTTGCATTGCAGTTCGATCTGAAAACAATTTCATCGGATCAGTTAACTTCTTTGTGATGTGTTTTCAGGTTCTGAAGGTTGTGACGGAGATTAACTATTCATGCTCGCAGAGCGAGGAACATTCGTGCGAGCCTCTGGAAGCAGCGATAGGATTGGCTGCTCAGTTCTTCAACTTTATGACCAAATCAAATCGTCATTTCGAGTTCGAAGAATCAAGTGGTGTCTCAACAACATGGTTGATTGATAAAATAGTGGAGGTTTTCCAGAACCACCCATATCCGTTGAAGATAGTTCCGAATATCAGGCGATACAACATCGAGCTTTTGATCGCTCTTATGGAGAAGGACAAAGCTGCATTAGAGCCGAAATCAAGCTTGGTGAAAGCTTTGGAGAAAGTGATGATGACAACATCGGACTGGGAATGCTACAACGCCTTCTCGGGTAGTGTGGGGTTGAGTAGGCACCACAGGTCTATTCGGTCCCTCGCAGGGTCAGCCTTGCGTTTGCTTCACAGAGAATTTATAAATGCTGAAGTCAGGGCAGTCCGGATTCAGTAATAAAGGAGAGAAATATGTAGAATCAAAATATTTGGTACCGTCCTATGTTGTGGTCATTAAGTCTGTGGTTTAGGGTTCAGCGTTAAATCAATTTCCATTACATCGGATCTTGAAGTCATTGTTACTGTAAGAATTCAACATATTCGTAGACATATCACATTTAAGAAATTAGCGTATAATGTTCATGTAGTTTAATTTGGAAATAATGATTACATTAAACAGATTGTTGCTTTGTTGAATGGGTTGCGTTTTTCAGATGAGAATTTCTTAGTTTAATTACTTGATGTAATTATGTGATTGGGAAATAATGTTTACATTATAAACAGATTGTTGCTTTGTTGAATGGGTTGCGTTGTTCAGATGACAATTTCTTATCTTAGTTTAATTACGTGATGTAATTGTGTGATCTAAAATATAATAGAGAAAAATATTTGTACATTTTTATTTTATTTTCCCTTATTAGGGTTTTATCATGTAATCCATGTCTCTCCCTTCTTTTATCTTGAATTTCTATTTATTGTTTTTCTAATTATTTCATAAGATATTAGATTGTGTATATCTTTATCATATGTCCATGCATATTTGTGAAAACTAACACTCAATGGGATTGGTGAGTGATCCTACCAATCAATGTAGCACACAATTAATCAATGTAGCACACAATTATAATTTTTGGACTTTCCACAAGCTCTTACTACCACAAATCCTCTATTTCTTAATCATTTTTATATGGCTCTTAGACCAAACCACATACATATGTAAAGGATGAAGGTAACCCCTTTTGAGAGGTAGCAATGAAATAGAATTATGATTCCCTCATTGAAATAAACACATGGGAATTGGTTCTTCCTCCACCCAATATGAAAATTGTTCAATGTAAGATTTGTTCATGGTAAAATTTGAATTGAGGAAGATGAACCCTATTTGTTAAGTATCCTTCATGAGAATGCTTATTTTCTTCAAGAAGTGCAAGAAGTGCACTCTTTTCAGGTTCTTCTTCCTAAATTTGATTTTCTCCTTGCATGAATGGATATTTATTTTCTATTGAATAAAGCCACTCTTTTAAAGCTCATTTTCTTCAATTCAAATTTTCTCCTTAATGACTAAATTATGTCTACTGAAGACTCCCTCTCCACCCATTTATTAACTCCATGAAAATAAGATTTATTGAATTTAGGAGGTAATTACATGAATGTAAGGATTAATTAAGTTATTGATCTAAAAAACTTTAGAGCACATAAAAGTTGCAATAATACACTCTCACTTGAATGTAAGGGATTATTAATTTAAGTTATAATTTT
Source organism: Pinus taeda (assembly GCA_000404065.3). Taxonomy (NCBI): domain Eukaryota; kingdom Viridiplantae; phylum Streptophyta; class Pinopsida; order Pinales; family Pinaceae; genus Pinus; species Pinus taeda. The sequence continues at coordinate 22,954 of APFE031193455.1, read as the reverse complement.
ATCCATAAGAATGCAAATTTCATCACAATCTTGTAACTTAAAACACATATAAAACAACATAGTCAAGCATAAAAAAAGAGCATCATCAAAACTAGGATGATAATGGAGTTCAGCCCCCCCAATGGGCTACATCTCTAGATTCACCTCCAAAGGTTGAATCACTTTTATTGTCTTTCTTCAATGAGGAATGTGTGCAATTCTCTAATAAAAAGGGTGGCCAAACCTAGAGTTGTATTCTATTACCAAAGAGTCTCCAGGACTTGCACATAGCAAATAAATCCTCTGAAAGACCTCTTGAGATTTTTATTATAAGGAAGGGTGTCTTACATTTTTCTATTTTATATATTTTAATGCATTAAATTGGAAATGCCTCCTTGTTGTAAAGGAATATTTGAGTGCTATGTAGCCATTAGAGCATGGAAAAGAGCGTAATGGTGGTTGCTTTCAATAGCCTCTCCGTTTTACTACTTTGTGGTTTGTGGTCCTCCTCAAATATGTGTATATTCTTCACCTTGTTTTCTCATTGGACAAAAATGGGGTGGTATATGATTATCTTATTTTGTATTTATTTACATAACTTATCTACATTATTTATATACATTTTTATGTTGGGTTTCTTTTTTTGGTTTATTTGAGATTTTAATAATATTTTTATGTTAGTCTAATAGGTTTTGGGGCAGTTGAGGAAGCAAGTTTTTTCTTGAGAAACTATTCATCTACACTATTCCTTTGACGACCATGAGTAGGCACCACTTGGTGCATGGCTAATAGCAATGTCGATAAAAACATGTTGCATGTGGCACTGGGTTATGCTTATGGCTTCAAAGGCATAGATTGCACTACAATACAATAGGGTGGAGTGTATTTTGACCCTATCCATGCTTCCTATGCCTTCAACAACTATTAAGTTAAGAATGGGTTGTTGCCATGCACTTATGATTTTGGTTGAAGTGCAACCCTTACTATCCTTTATCCATGTGAGTTTTAAAAATATTCTAGCATCTTACCATGAGGAATATGTTTATTACTGTAAATTTTTTAAATATGTTTAAGTATCTTACTATTAAGAATATGTTTATTACTGTAAAAGTCTATTTGTTATTTGTTATTAGTAATTTAGTATTGGAAGGAACTCTCTTTTGTGAGCTTTGCAAAACCATTTTCTTCTTACCCAAACTGGTGCAACTTATTTTTATAAGTTGGTTTTAATTCTTTGTTTTTTCAATAAGCCTTTGCGCTACAAATTTCTCATCATTATTAACCAATATAACTTTTTTATAATGATAAAGCGAACAATTTTTTAATAAACATTTATAATAATTTATAATTTGGGTAGTAGGAGCAATCATCTTGTTAAAATTCACCGGATCTCACTATTAAGTTATTAAGTTAATTTTAGAGAGTTATTAAACTTTTATTTAGAGGGTTGTGAGGCAATTCTAAAATAAATGCCAATAAATTTCTAGAATTACTCAATTTTTTTATATTTTATGTTTTGGAGAAGAACTCATGAGTAAAATCTCGATAGTTTGGTAGTTGTGGATCCCATAAAAAAATGATTAAAACTCACTTTAGGGTTCAACAAGTCATTTGTGTGTTATGGTCATGTTGGATAAATGTGTGAAATTTTTTAACATGACTCCATTATTGAAAAATAATTTTTTAATTAAACCTTTATTAGTGGTTATTATTAATTCCAATTAGACTCAATTAAGTATCATTCTTTACCTAAATTGTCAAATCCCAACCCTCATGAGGGTTACTATGAGTACTTCTCCAAGCCAAGGAAAGAAACACCTTTTGAAAATAAAGTTTTCTCCTATTACACAACCCTTTTGAAAATAAATTCTATCCCATTATATAGCTTTACAAACTGCAGCCAGTGAAACTGTTAACACAGATATACAATTACAAATTATTCATACATCATTAACTTGTAGAAAAAACTAGTCCAATGAAATCACCCTTAACACAACCCATCCCAATTCACTAGTTTCCTCGTTTTGATTTATTTAGTTGGCTAGTTTAGATATATTTTTTATTACTAACCGTTTTCGATATTTTTATTGGTTAATTTTTCTGTTAAATGACCCATAAATAATGATTTGAGGATGGTAATAAATACACACGTAATAACCGAAATAAACCAAAGAATAGTTAGACCGTGTAGAAATCCAATATCTCAAATGCTATGATGGCGTCACTCGCCTGTTTAATTAATTCATTAGCTACAACACAACACAGTGACTAACTTGGATCGCTACCGACTGCTAAATGGTGGAATTGAATGTAAATTGGTGGATCTCATTAATTACCTCGAAGAGTTGGAGCCTGCCAGAGCGTGAGAGGACACCTGTGGGAAAATATGGGTAAATAGGTGACTAGGTATAAGGACGTTTTTGAAAAAAATTAAACCGTCAAAAACTCGTTCTGGAAGTTTCAAAACACATCGTTTGAAACGGAAATTTAAAATTATTAAACGTATTTTTATGGTCAAAATGCCTTCTGACGGGCAAAAATTCCAACCCTTGTGGGGTCGTACTAATCAATGTCATACCTATCAATCTGTAGCTAAAGCAGCGAACTATCCGTTGAATGGGTTAGCCGTTTCACACAATGTGTTTTGAAACTTCCAGAACGAGTTTTTGACGGTTTAATTTTTTTCAAAAACGTCCTTATACCTAGTCACCTATTTACCCATGTTTTCCCACAGGTGTCCTCTCACGCTCTGGCAGGCTCCAACTCTTCGAGGTAATTAATGAGATCCACCAATTTACATTCAATTCCACCATTTAGCAGTCGGTAGCGATCCAAGTTAGTCATTGTGTTGTGTTGTAGCTAATGAATTAATTAAATAGGCGAGTGACGCCATCATAGCATTTGAGATATTGGATTACTCCTTCGATGTTGTTACTCTCTCAGTGTTGTTACTCTGGTGTTGTTACTCTATTCATGGCGACTCTAAGTACTTCATTGGTGTTGTTACTCCATCGTGATTTAGTCTAGTACTTTGGTGTTGTTATTCCTCTGGTGTTGTTACTTTGTCGCGATTTCATCTATGTAATCTAGTTCTGTTACTCCTCTGGTGTTGTTACTTCGTCGCGATTTCATCTAAGTACTTTGGTATTGTTACTCCGTCGCAATTTCGTCTGAGTACTCCGATGCTGTTACTTCATCGCAATTTCGACTAAGTGTTCAAGTGGTGCTGTTACTCCTTGGGTGTTATTACTCCCCGGATGATGTTACTCCTCGGGTGCTATTACTCCCTCCGATGTTATTTCTCCTTCGTTGTTGTTACTCCGTCAAGGTAAGTCGTCAGGTACCTACCCAATCAACTTTATGGATTTGATTGATAATTCATTTGACATGACTTGATATGACCGAGGACGGTCATCCCTTATTTGGGGTGCGGTATGATCATAAATGAGAAAAATGCCATAATTAAATTACAATAATGACTTGTTATTATCATATTGAAGCTTATGCTAAGTACATACACTCCATGATTTCCACCATACTTCACATGGTTACCCTTATGCATTGGGACTTGAAGTTAGTACTATTGTATTAATGAATGACCCTTTCCAGCGTTGCAAAGTAATTCCCACAATTAGTACTTATTATTAGCATTATCTGTCATGGATTTGTCCATATTTCACCGTTACCCTCCCATATTTCATTCTCACTACACCCCATCGCTATCACAACTATCTCACTGTAAATCTATCTGCTGACACTCCTCCTTGATGGTATGTTGTCACTCTGAAGTACTGTTACAGAGCAATTGCAAAATGGATGGGAAGGTTGTGAGACAAGAACCAACATCACCTATCCAAGCAATTAAAGAACATTTGGTTGAAAATGTAGGTGGTGCTAACACACAAGAACCAACATCACATGTCCAAGTAATTGAAGAACCTTTGGTTGAAAATGTAGGTGGTGCTAACACACAAGAACCAACATCACTTGTCCAAGCAATTGAAGAACCTTTGGTTGAAAATGTAGGTGGTGATGACACATAAGAACTAGCACCCCCTGTCCAAGTAGTTGAAGAACCTTTGGATGGAAATGTAGGTGGTGTTGCCACACAAGAACCAGCATCACCTTCTCAAATGAATGTGGAACCTTTGGAAGAAACAGGGGCTGTAGTTGACACTGCTCCACAAGAACTAGTGTCAGTTGTTGGGCAAAAGGAAAATTTGGAACAAGCATAGGCATAAGCAGTAAAAGGGAGCATAGAACAACCAACGAACATAGAAGAAGAGGAAGGAGGGCCTGCATCTGTAGGCATTGAGACAATGCAAATTGATGAAATTATTCCTCGCTCTCCCTTTTTTGCATCTTTCCCAAAAGGGGCAAGGAAATTTCGTTCCCCTAGACAAATGGAGAAATATAAAAGCTTCTCCCCCAAAATTAATATTTGTTGGGATGGTTAGAGGCACTAGTATCGACATTGTTACTGGAAAACCAGTGTCGACTGGTGAACAAATTGAGCAAATTGAAGGGTTGGTGGTCGACACTGCCACATAATAACTAGTGTCGACCAAAACACAAAATGAAAAATCAATGGTTGGTACTACTTCTACAGAACCATTAGAGGAGGATGTTGTAGATAAGACTAACCCACAAGGGCTAGATAAAATTCTTGAGTAGATGGAAGAGGATGGTTGGGCAACAGAGAAACTGCGAGAGAAGGGTGTCAAAGAAACTACCCCACAAGACCCTGTACTGAATCCAGAGCCATAGAGGGAAGAAGAAGAGATCCTGATACATGAAGAAGGAAATGGTGGGGATTTTCCTTGAGTCAAGGAACAAACATGAGAAATCATAATAAAAAAGAACCAGTTGACGACTTTGTCAACGTCAACCTACCAAACCCTGGACTAGATGTGAGACCTGTGGAAGAAGTTGCTGTAAAACAGGAATTCATCAAGCAATGCACAAAAAGGAGACACCCTCTTAAGGAAATATATCAGTCACACTTCAAAGAAAACATGCCGATGAAATTGGAAATCATTAGAATGAGAAAAAAACTATGCCACTTAAAAAGAAGAGTGAGGAATCACAAGAAAAACACTGTGAAGCCCCGACCTAAAATTGTTTCAGTGGTAGAACAGACCGAAGATAGGTCCATGAATTTAGCGGCTACACAAACTGAGCTATTCTTGCATTTATTTGAGTCTCGAGAATTCGTGATGGCTACAGAGACCGAGAAATGCCATGTTGCTACAACTCACCTCCAACAGGGGTCCATTTCTCTCGAAACCCACCGGGCAGGAATAATGGAAATTCACGAGAAAGCTGTGAAAACAGTCTCTGACTACATAGAACAAATAAAGAAAGAAAAGTGGAAGTAGAAGAGATAGTAGAAGTGAATTAAGGGACTGAAAGAACAGGTGAAGTTATTAAAGGTTGATAAGGAATAATTTTTTTCTTTAGGGAAACAAGTAACGGATTGCCAACCCGTGCTCATAGCTACGCTCTATTTCTCCATGAGAAGTAACTATTCCTTTGTTTAGAAAGTGTCTGCCAAGAGCTCAGCCATGAGATAGAAGATTCAATGCAGTTTATGTGCATCTTGAGATGCCACAATATTCTGGATCAGCACTTGATGTGCGAGTTATACATGCATGTTTATTTTTTCGGTGATGATCAATCATTTAACCCAATGCTATATGTGGGGGACATTCAATTGAGAGCCTTTACCTCCTACACAGTTAATCAGGTTAAAGGGAAGAAGGCCTGCGACAAGTTCAAAGAGAATCAAGAAAATAGGCCACTTTTCCTTCGGATGGAGAATTGTCAATCTGTGAATGTTTATAATAGACAGAAAACCATCTTAGGGATCGATAGATGGAAAGAATAGATGCTAGCAACCTAGAAATGGTGCGTTGACATATGCACGAAACAATTTTATACTTTTCAAGAGGAGACCTGGGACAACTACCAAAAATGGTGGATGCTATCATCATTAGCTGTCAGGATATATGAGGCTTTTTGGGCCCCCATTTTTTCTCGGGCTCTAAATAGGGTACCTTGTTATATTGCATGCATGTGGCTTCGTGGGGTACGATGGATGGGTTTGAGGTTTCGATTCCCCATCATCTGGCTGCGAACTGATTAGTATACTCCATCTTAAGAGGTAGAAGAGGATTGGTGGAGGGAAGTTATCTAGAAAGATGGATATAAGCCTTTGGGGATAGAAATGGCTGAAAAATACGATCTTGCACAACCTCATGCTGATCATCGCAACTCCAAACCCGATAACGTAGGTGACAGGATGCATGAGGACATGCAGTAAGGCCTGTTGGGGGGAGAGGTTGGTGGTTGGTTTTGCATACTTTTACTCACCTTTTTTACCCTGTTCTTTTAACCCATTTCACACCAATAATGGTTAATCGATATCTTAAAACACCTAGGTATACCTCTTGTCATGTATTTATGGATTATTGGTCAATGACGCATAGTGGTAGGGGATTATTACCTGGGCTGCTTGCTAATTCAATTATTTCTACAGATTTGAAGGAAGAATGAACATGATTGTGATTAATTGAATGATACCGTCAAATATGGCAGCGCTATCCTTGAACATTGGGTGCAACATTGAATCAATCTCTCAATTGACACACTGCTATATTTTACATTGCGTTTTGTTCTAAAAACCACCATGTAACTAAAGGCAAACAACCCCATAATTCTAGGAAATGTTTGATTGACAAAATGTATAAAGTAGAGTTGGCTGTGAAAGTTATCGTTGTTAAGAGTCATTAAGGTTACAGGAGAAATACTCTAACTTTGAGTCTATAACAACATATTTGTAATATTTCTTTAATTAATGACAGTTTGATCTTCTGAGCATATTGTGATTCATTGATCTCACCACAATCCTAATCAGGGAGTTGGGCCCACTCTCCTGACTAGGTGATGTTGGATTAGATGTGTTTTTAAGTTTATTGCCGTGAGCTTATTGTTGTTGTGAATGTTTATCAGTGTGTGTTGTGAGTCCTAAGTGTTGTTACTCTTATTGTTTTTACGGTTACTACTTGTTGTTACTCTTATTTGTTGTTATAACTATTGCGTGTTGTTACACATTGATGAATTTATAATTAATGTTCAATACTGGGTAGGGAAACTGTGGCTTGCGCATATAGTGCACGATAGCCTTGAAATAACTGGTAGAACCCCGGGTTGAAAAGTAAATGTGGATTGGATGACTTGTGTGATTCATACTTGAACACCAACACCTGTATAAATATATTAAATTCATTTTATTGAATTTATTTTTTTACAGGGATCAGAAATCCCATTAAACATGGTTGAAAAATGGACATTATGCATAGAAGTTTCTTGTTATCCCAATCTAGGGCAAGCAACGATTACTTATGTGCTACGTAATATTGTGATGAGCAAATTCCTCCAAAGGAAAAGGAATGTACCTGGAAGAACAACAACAATGAAGCATATTATATTGTATTGATAGAAGGATTACTATAAGCTAGGGAGTATGGATCCAATGGAATTGTAGTCTTCACAAATTTATAATTTGTGTTTAACTAGATGAAGGGAGTGTACCAAGTTAAAAAGGAGAAATTAAAACAACTACACTGAGAAGTAACAAATATTGTCAGTAAATTTCAATAATTTAGCATAAGACATTGTGAAAATGTTAATAAGATGTCTAGTTATCTATTGTATGGAGCAATTCCAATTCAATATTTGTGTGTGAAAGATGAATTACTGTTAAGAAGTTCTCCATCAATATTTTTTGATAGACAATGGAAGATATCTTTGATATGTGTGTGCTTTTTAGTTATCAATGTGTCATTTTTAATGACCATGTGTTTTTTCAATTCTATACCAAGTGTTCCCCCACTATGTAAGCACAACTTGATGACCTTGACATGTTTTAGAAAATTTTGTATTTAATTTTCAAAATGTGCATGCTTCAACACTTGTGTTTTTAGTCTTTCAAAGTTTTTAAATATCAATTTTAAGATCTTAAAATGGATGATGTAATTTCAAGCTTTAAATCAATTAAAAGCATGAGGTAACTTCAAGGGCTATCTCAATTTTATGACTTTTTAATCTTTTTAAATAGAAATTTCAATATTTTTAAATGCATGTTGTAACTTTAAGAGTACAACAATTTTTTGAATTCATGATCTTTTTAAATAGCATTTTAAAAAAAAATTGTAAATCCACAGGGTATCCTTTTAAATATCATGCATATTTCTATATCTATAGACATCCATATCGTGGATGCGCATTTTCCACATGATTCTTCGAGGCGAACATCAATAGAGTCTCGTGCGTCTACTAAAGTGGGAGGTTGAGGCTGTGGATCAAAGAGAATATCAAATGAATCGGGGGAGGTCCATCGTTCACATCATGGTGTGTGTGTGCATATATATATATATATATATATATATATAATATATATATTATATATATATATAATTATATATGAATTTAAATAAATGATAAATAAGTAGAATCATATGTAGGCTAGATACCAACTATTTTTTATCCATCTAATATTCTAAATGAGCTTCCTTGGGAGACAAAACTCTTACACTACACATTACAAAAGTTAAAAACTCATTATTATAAATTGAGGAAAGATCTTGGGAGTTTGGAGCTCCCTACATAGAGTAGAGAAATCATAAAATTAGTTACACACTCTTTAAGCTCATTTCTTGAAGTTTACAAGAAGATTGGGCCAACCATGGATTCATTTATAAATATGATGAGGCATAGAAAGGAAGCAATAATGGGTCTCGATAAATGGGTTGAGGTTAATAAAAGGGGTACAAAAGAAGATGCAAAATCTATGTTTAATTTCAAAGAAGGGTTGAAAACAAAAATGTTGAAGGTGTAATATTTTAAAAAACCCTGATATAGCTTGCCATATGTATGATAGATTCCTTGCAACATAAGGAAAGCTACCATGGAATGATGAGGTTCCAATTTATTTTGCAAAATTATTTTATGCAGAAATTTTTTTGGGTATGAAACCCGATTACAATGGCCTTTCATCTGAATATTACGATACTAGGAAAGTTCGGTTATATAATCGTAAGGGCGCATTACGTGATACTGAATTGCCTCACCCTAAGCCAAATTTGGTACACCAAACTCCTCATCTGGTAAACTTGTGATCAAAGATGGATGCCAGTTCTCAAATTAATCGAGAAGGAAGGGATGCCATTATAGATAACATACAAAGTGAATTGACCGGAATTGATATCGGTCTAAATCGGCAAAGAGCACGAGCTAATGCACCTGCAAGTTTTTTATATAAAAAGGATGGGGAGATAGATAATATGAATACTCAAGAACTTAAATCATTTGAAAAGGCTTTTCATAATGGTTGGCAAGGCCTAATTGTTCATGAAAAAGAGAGTGTGGGATCGGTATGTGTCAATGTTCAAGGTTGATATTTTAATGTATGTGTTAATGTTGATTCACATACATTTTCTTATTTTTTTAGATATAATCTAAAAAAATGTATCATATGTTCACCATTTGCAGTTAACTCGTTTGTTGAACGAAAATTTTGATAATGTCACAGTCCCAGGTTCACGTTCCAATGAAGATATTTTGAGAAATGTTAGTTTTTTTGAAGAGTTCATGCTGATACAATTATTATTCTACTTTTATTATATCGATATATTGTGACCTAGCATAATTTTAAAAGAAATAATTAAATCTATATATAATTAAATGTTAACAAATTCTGATTCTGACTGATCTATTGGACATAGCGCTACCGTCTACCTCCCTATTGGGAGATGTGCCACAAGTATTGGATATTTCACTTATGTTTTGTTATAAATTGAAGTGCAAGTTTCATTAAAAAATGATTTATAGATTTATCTTATAATTTTAAAATTTTAAAATTTTTGACTTTATTCATTTTCATACATGTAATTTAAAATTTCTAATAAATACATGTACATGTATTGTACAAGGCATCCAGGAAGGCACAATGCAAAATGAACACCAAAAGGGCACAATGGAGGGCGGACACCATGAGGTATTGTATGGAATTTGATTTTTTTTTTATAATTTTGTTTTGATGATCTTACATTCTCATTTAATTTTAAAACATTAAAATTTAATTTTAAAGTACATAATCTTATGTATATATGCAACTACACATGTTGTGCAGGGCACCCATGATTCAGAGGACAGCACCAGGAGGTTGATAGATCATATATTAGAGCGATATTGTCTAAATTGATGCAACTTTTTCTTTGACAATTTTTTAATGTTATATTTACTTTTACCATGATATAAATTTTGGAGATATTTAAAGTAAACCTGTTTATTATGAATTGATGCAACTTATTACTTGACAAATTTTTATTATATATTGTAAAATTTTGGACATATTTTGAATGTTGAACTCTTTATTATGATTTAATACATGCTAATTTTGGAGTTTATGTATATTTTTCATGGTACAATTGATGTATGGTTTGATGCTTAAAACTTGGTTTTACATATTTAAGCTCATGAATATGTAGTGCAATGAAAGTAAATTTGAATTTAATACATGCTAAGTTTGTAATTTATGTACATTTTGCATGGTATAATTTATGTATGGTTTGATGCTTAACACTTAGTTTTACATATTTAAGTTCATGAATATGTAGTGCAATGAAAGTAAATTTTTATTTAATACATGCTAATTTTGGAGTTTATGTACATTTTGCATGGTACAATTGATGTATGGTTTGGTGCTTAAAAATTGGTTTTACATATTTAAGTTCATGAATATGTAGTGCAATGAAAGTAAATTTGCATTTAATACATGCTAATTTTCGAGTTTATCTACATTTTGCATGGTACAATTGATGTATGGTTTGATGCTTAAAACTTGGTTTTACATATTTAAGTTCATGAATGTGTAGTGAAATGAAAGTAAATTTTCATTGAGTTGGTACATTTTTCATTCAATCATTCCTATAATGTTAGTAGATGATTCTTAGGTTTTGTTCAAAGTTGTTTTGTCTTGACTTATTTAAAATGAATCTATTAAAATTGCAAATACAAAATGTGGTCTGCATTTTGCATTTGAATGAATCAAGTATAACTCGATGTAGATGTATAAAACAATGATAACTTAAAATTGAATTATAAAATATGGTACATGTACATTTTGCATTCATGTATAGAAAGGCTACTATGGATGTCGGTTGATAGTTAACTTTTAATATAAAGTTCTTTGAATGCACATTTACATAAGTTAGATAAAATTGCATTATAAAACATGGCCCAAAATTTGCATGATGCATGCATGGCTTGATGCTTTTAAATGTTTTACGTATTTGTGATGAGCTCCGGTATTGTAACAAGAATGCTGCAACTCCTGGGGCTACCAACTTTACTTCATCATCCCGGGGTTCATACAAACTTGGAGGTGACTGTGATGTATACACAAATAGATTTAATGTCCACTCTTGTCACTGTTCAACTGGGGCGATAGACCACTAAGGTTTCTCAAACCAATCTTCTATTGACTGAAAGAAGTCTGACTACCAATTGAAAAAGGGAAAATTATCCTAAATGAAAGAAAATAATTGTTGCATATTTTAAAGAATGAAAGACTAAATTGGAAGATGCTTGTAAAGTAACATAAAATTCTCTATCTACTCATTGACATATTTTTTGCTTCCAAAAGAAACGTAGTTTAAACCCATTTATCACATGTGATGATTTAAACTAACTGAGCATGGAATATGATTTAGGGAGTATTAACTGTTGCATGCATGTGCTAATTAGGAAATAAAAAAAAACTCTTTTTATTTATCTTTTCATTTTATGAATGAAAATGCTAATCTTTCCTTGTTCTTTGGCAAGGGAGATAGGTATGAAGGAAGAGGATTAGAATAGTATTTATGGCATGGAGGTCAGCTAGAGGCCTAATCCTAGCTTCAATGATGATTTTTCTCAATTCAAGCTCAAAACAGGTTGCTACAAGAAAACTATAGGATGTCCTAGTTCTCCTACAGGATCCCCTGTTTTACTAAAGGAATAGGTCGAAAGATTAGGAAGTCATTTAGAAGGTGGAATGAAGCTTGGGAAAGGTAGATAATGGGAGAATAAGGCATGGAGGGGGTGAACACTACCCAAAGCTTAAGCAAGTATTTCAAGATGGTTGGATTTGCTCAATGGAAATGATGATTTTTGCTTATAAAACAAGAATTTAGATTGATATTTTAATGGATTTTGACGACATGGGTGGATAAGGTTTGGATGATGCAAATGAGATGAGGTCTCCCTGCAATGTAGAAGATCCTTCACAAACACACATTCTTTTCTGCATCTATACACGAATGCAACTATACATGGGAAATATTTATTAAATGGAAGAAAATAGAGCTGTTACCATCTAATCGCTAAGTGCACGAGTGGAAGTGCTTTGAAACCAATACATACTTAAGAGATTAAAAATGACAATTGCAACTCATACTAAGAGACTTAAAGCCAAAGGCCTATTCATTAATAAAACCTAGATTATGCAGCAAGCAAAAACTTTGTTTTTGGACTGTATGAAAGTGTCCCTTAAGTCATGATCCCAAAAGAGAGAGATGAGGTGAAAACCAATATCACCAGATTTTCTGAAATGGCTTCTGTCACTATGATACCACCATTCTAACTATCCACAAATGGAAGAAAACTAATTAATCATACCAATACTTGAAAACTAACAACACCAGAATCTACACTTGGAATAACCGAAGAGGAGGAAGCAGGTAGATAGCTTCCAGGCTGGATAGGTTTCTAGCAACAGAACACTATATTGGGAAAGACATATTCTATGAAGCGACAATCCTTCCATTCCAAGGATCAGACCACTAGCCCATAAAACTAGAAATCACTATGAACAATCAAAATCATAACAGACCTTTCAGGTTTGAAGCTTTCTAGCTGCGAGAACCAACCTTCATAGAAAAAATGGAGCAATGGTGGCAGAACAGTGAGACTGAAATAAAAGGAAGGAATAAGATGCACACACTCCAATTAAGACTAAAGGAGCTAAAAGGAAAAATAAATAAATGGAATAAAGAAGAATTTGGAAATATCCAAAAAGACCAAGAAAAGCTACAGACGGATATGAAAAGGATACAACAGAAAATAGTAGAAGAGGGGAGAATAGAGGAACTAGCTCAGGAATAAGGAGGGGTTTTAAACAGACTGGAGGAAAGAAGAAAATAGGAGGAAATTTTATGGAGACAAAATTCAAGAGTACAATGGCTGAAAGAGGGGGAAAGAAATACAAAATTCTTCCACAGAGCCATGCAGCAGCATAGGTAGCAGAATATAATATTTTCTCTAAGAGATAACCAAGGCAACAGGTTAACTGAGAAAGAGGAAATGGAGAGACAACTGATACAACACTTCAAAGGCATCTTGACTGAGACACAAAGAAATAGAGAAGAGGAGATAGTAAAAATAAGTCAGTATATACCCAGAAGAGTGAATCGAGAGAAGAACATGGCACTCCTAAGAGTAATCACTGAAAAAGAGGTAGAGGAGATAGTGAAGACAATGGCTAAGAACAAAGCCCCAGGACTGGATGGATATACAACAGAATTCTTCCAAGCAACCTAGAGTTTTATGAAGCAAGACATAGTAAATGCTGTGGAAGAATCAATATGCACGAAAAGAATGCACCCAACATGGAATGCAACATTCCTAGCATTGATTCTGAAGCTAGAAAAGGCAGATGAACCTCAAGGTTTTAGACCTATAACATTATGTAATGTAATTTATAAAATCCTAGCCACCATAATGGTGAACATATTAAAATTTTTCCTTCCAGAATTGATCTCCAAGGAACAAATAGGGTTCGTGAAAGGGAGACAGGTAGTGGATGGAATCATAGTTGCACAAGAGGCAATTCATTCATTGAAGAATTCGCGACACAAAGGTATGATGATCAAACTTGACTTAGCTAAAGCTTTTGACAAGCTAAGATGGGAATATCTCCAGAGAATCCTAAAAGCTTATGGCTTCGATGATAGATGGATAGAATGGATAATGTCTTTGATCACCACTCCAAGTATGTCCAAAATGCTAAATGGAACCCCTACATAAACTTTTAAACCGTCTCGAGGGCTTAGACAGGGGGACCCTCTTTCACCATTCCTGTTGATAATAGCAGCTCATGGTCTGGGTAGATTAATAAAAGCAAGAGTGAACAGTGGAAAACTAAAAGGCCTTAGATTGTGGGGAGAAGAACTAGCCATTACACATCAACAATTCATAGATCATGTAATGATGTATGGCCAAGCCAATCTTAAGGAAGCGAAGAAATTACTGGAAATCCTTGAAGATTTTACGAAAGCATCAGGTATAGAGATAAATAAAGATAAAACAAAAATCTTCTTTTTCAATACCCCAATCATTTCACAATCATTCCTAGCCAGAACAATGGGGTTCTGAATAGGGAAGTTCCCTACCAAATATCTAGTGTCCAGCTGAGTTACAAGCAAAATAGAACAACTAACTGGGGAGGCTTGATAGGGAGAATTCAAAAAAGAATGAACAATTGGATGTTCAAAACGCTGAACATATCGAGTCACCTTATTCTCCTTAAGTAGGTCCTCCAATCAATTCCAATATACCAAATGGCCAGTCAAGCTATTCCAAAAACTATATGCCAAAAAATGGTGGAAATTTTAGAAAAATTTCTATGGAAAGGAACAAACAAAACTAAAAAGTGGGCGCTACTCTCATGGAAATGGTTGAGAAATTCCTTAACAGAAGGAGGATTAGGGTTGCGTGATCCATATATATTAAACCAAGTAATGGGTACAAAACTATTGTGGAGGTGGATTCAAGGAGGAGAATATGTATGGAAAACATTATGGGAAAAGAAATATGAGATGGCAAGATCCCTTGAAGGAAAACTACGAAGTCAATCAGAAAAGAAAGGCTCAGCAATTTGGAACCTAGCAAGGTCAAATAGGGACCTGATAAGAGAACACAGTTTCTGGGAAATTAGGGAGGGTGACAAAGCAAACTTCTAGAAGGAGGCATGGCAACCGAGAGAAACCCTCAATCAACAACCTCGACTCCAAGATATTCAACAGTTCACCACCCAAACGAAGGAAGACACAGACCGAAACCACTGGCTACTTGAAAGAGATGGTTACTAGAGAAAATGGAAAATGAAAAATGACTGGCAAGAAGCACCAAAAACAAAACAATGGATAAATTACAAAAAGGAGATGGAGACAAGGAAAATTGTAGTCAAAGAAGGAATGGACATTATAAGGTGGGGAAAACACATCAAAGGAATGTTTACGACAACAAAAGGATATTACATAAAGGCTGGTAGTGCCAGCAACCTAGACATCAAAAATGGGACAGAATCTAGAAAATGAAAACCTGGCCAAAGGTTGCGTTATTTACCCGGATATTGTCCCATGGGCAAGCCTTAACCTGGGACCAGTTGAGAAGGAAGGGGACGCATGGACCATCGCATTGTTTTCTTTTCTAGGAACAAGAAGAAACAATGGAGCACTTGACAAACTCCTCTAGCGTCAACACTATCCTGTGGAAAAACCACCAACATCTCTTCGAGATTAGCGATAGAGATACAAGCAAAATAACTTCAACTGTAGAGAAATGGAGGAGTAAACCGTACCATAATATAATCTTGAACCGAGCCTGGAATCTATCCATAGGGTTCTTCCTATGGAACATATGGAAGGTGAGAAATCAATTGATATTCAAGGAAGATGAAAAAGCTAAGAAGGAAATATGGAGCCAAACTATTCAGAACATAAGAGAAACCATCATCCTCGAGAAGTGGAATGACGAATACTGGAAGACAGACCCAATGAAGACACGTATTCTGAATAGATTGCAAATCAAAATAAGAACCACAGGCATGGTTGGAAATGAACATAAGGCAGGTAAATTTGGGGAAGAAGACCACTATAGGAACCCGCCACAGGGATTCACAAAACTAAACTTTCAGAGATGATGGAGGTAGAACACGTTGAGTTTATGCGATGGACTATGGAAAGGCATAAAATAATGAGGTAGAATTCCATGCGCTGAATAGGGGGATAGAAATAGCCATCAGAGAAGGGTATCAAAAACTCCAGATAGAAGGAGATTCGATGCTCGTGATAAAAACACTCAAACAACTACAACAAGGAGTACTAGTAGAGAAGTTGAGTCATAGCTGGTGGACGGCATGGATAATAATAGAAATAAGCCACCAATTCAGGAAGATAGCCTACATCATACCGTCCCATGTAAGATGCAAAGGAAATGCTCCTGCAGATTACTTTGTGAATTAGGGATGTCAGAAAGGTGAGCAAAAACTGGATCCAAGTGCGGAAGAACTCCACCAAAAAGAGGATATGGAGTAATTGTTACAAATTAAAGAACAAGACAGGATCCAGAGCGAGCATCTAGAGAACTCACTCGGACATGACAGGAGTGGAGAGGGAAAAGGACACACACAAGAGGAATAGTATAGGACAGAGGTAGCCCGAAACCACTGGCTACCTGAAAGGGATGGTTACTGGAGAAAATGAAAAATGAAAAATGACTGGCAAGAAGCACCAAAAACAAAACAATGGATAAATTACAAAAAGGAGATGGAGACAAGGAAAATTGTAGTCAAAGAAGGAATGGACATTATAAGGTGGGGAAAACACATCAAAGGAATGTTTACGACAACAAAAGGATATTACATAAAGGCTGGTAGTGCCAACAACCTAGACATCAAAAATGGGATAAAATCTAGAAAATGAAAACCTGGCCAAAGGTTGCGTTATTTACTCGGATACTGTCCCATGGGCGAGCCTTAACCTGGGACGAGTTGAGAAGGAAGGGGACGCATGGACCATCATGCTGTGTCCTTTTCTAGGAACAAGAATAAACAATGGAGCACTTGACAAACTCCTCTAGCGTCAACACTATCCTGTGGAAAAACCACCAACATCTCTTCGAGATTAGCGATAGAGATACAAGCAGCATAACTTCAACTGTAGAGAAATGGAGGAGTAAACCGTACCATAATATAATCTTGAACCGAGCCTGGAATCTATCCATAGGCTTCTTCCTATGGAACATATGGAAGGCGAGAAATCAGTTGATATTCAAGGAAGACGAAAAAGCTAAGAAGGAAATATGGAGCCAAACTATACAGAACATAAGAGAAACCATCATCCTCGAGAAGTGGAATGACGAATACTGGAAGACAGACCGAATGAAGACACGTATTCTGAATCGATTTGAAATCAAAATAAGCACCACAGGCATGGTTGGAAAAGAACATAAGGCAGGGAAAGTTGGGGAAGAAGACCACTATAGGAACCCGCCACAGGGATTCACAAAACTAAACTTTGATGGAGCGGCAAAAGAGAATCTCGGGGAGGCGGGCATAGGAGTGATATTCAGAGATGATGGAGGTAGCACCCGCTGGGTTTATGCGATGGACTATGGAAAGGCATAAAATAATGAGGTAGAATTCCATGCGCTGAATAGGGGGATAGAAACAACCATCAGAGAAGGGTATCAAAAACTCTAGATAGAAGGAGATTCGATGCTCGTGATAGAAACACTCAAACAACTACAACAAGGAGTACTAGCAGAGAAGTTGAGTCAAAGCTGGCGGGCAGCATGGATAATAATAGAAATAAGCCACCAATTGAGGAAGATAGCCTACATCATACCGCCCCATGTAAGATGCAAAGGAAATGCTCCTGCAGATTACTTTGCGAATTAGGGATGTCGGAAAGGTGAGCAACAACTGGATGCAAGTGCGGAAGAACTCCACCAAAAAGAGGATATGGAGTAATTGTTACAAATTAAAGAACAAGACAGGATCTAGAGTGAGCATCTAGAGAACTCACTCGGACATGACAGGAGTGGAGAGGGAAAAGGACACACGCAAGAAGAATAGTATAGGACAGAGGTGGAGCAGGACAGGGTAAGATTGGAGTTCGGTAGGATGACGGAGGGGGTAGAGGAAGGACAATACCTGAGAGTATTGGGGCAGATATGGAAAGGAATGGAAGAGGAGAGAATAGGATAGCAAATCCGAGGACGGGCAGTGAATTAATGCCAAGTGGCAAGGTAGAGTCAGCGACCCGATGGTAAGAGTAATTTGGAGAGGAAAGAAGTTAATGAAGGATGGTGGACAGGACAGGAGGGTAGCATCCCAAAGCAAGAGGGAAGGGAGGCATGCCAAGGTGAAAACAAGACAGCTGGCAGTAAATACAAGAAGAGGGAATGAAAAAGGAATAAATTCTAAGGAAAAGGGGAAAGAGGTATTATGCATGTATATGAGAATGAAGAAAGGTGGCGAGAATGAAAGAGAGGGAAACAAGATGAAGCAGAAGGAGAAAGTAAGGCAAAGCATAGTGGAAGGGTATGTGACTTCTCTAGTCTTAAACTATGAAAGTGTAAATTGTCTGGAATATAGGTTAGAAATGCAGTATGGTATGCATATCTGGTTTGATCACCTCAATTGTCATAGAAATTTTAGAGGTCTGAAAGCAAATTACCTCGAAGAGTTCCTGGGTGCTAGGGATAGAGAAAAAGTTAAGAGAGATGGTGAGAAGCCTGAGAGCCAAGGCTTGGATGAACTAATTTCAACCGACCCCCACCTTAGAATGGAGGCACTGGTATATCATGCTCTAGGGAAAGGAAGAATGCCTGTCACCTTGGATGAAGGCAGCAGGGAAAGGAAATTCTAGAATCCATGGGGGATGGATTTGCACCCTAGGGAGAGGGGAGAACTCTTAGCCAGAAAAAACCTAGCCGACAACTTTGAGAAAACCAACCCAAGGGGAGGCCTCTGTAACCCAATCTGCACCAGGGCCAAACCATCAAAGGAGAGAAGGAAAAATAACCAGACGTGGGTTTTTTGCATGGACAGGGCTAAGCAAAGTAACCAGGGGTACCCCACGACCAGAAGAATTATTAAGACCAAAGCAAAACAAAGTAGGGGAGGAAGCCATAGGTCATAAACATAGAGGGTGGGAAACTGGAGGATTGGAAATAAGAGGTGGGGGGAGAAAATCCACAGATAATAATGTAAAATTAAATTATAAGACTGACATTTGTGTTTACTATGTGATAGGTCTTGCACCAGAACAGGGAAATACTGTTAAACAAAACAAAGAGCAATAGGAAAAGAGTGTTAAAGGCCAAGCAGAAAGAAAAATGGCCCCCAAGAGAAGCAAGAGGACTGTCAAGAAAGAAGAAGGCACCAGCATTCAGGGAAAGAAAAGGGGCAAGAAACCCGACGGAGCTTAAATGAAGAAGATCATAGACTCGTACATGGAAAGGAACCCGAAGGAGGTTAGAGACTATATTTGGAGCTGGGAGCGAGATTTAAGAAACAACCTCAGGTGCAGAGACTTACCCATGGAATAATGGGAAGGAATGCTGCAAGACCCAAGGACAATAAATGGTAGGCAATCAATGTTCAAAAAGACCCTACAACAATACTAGATCATGAAACACGTTGTAGCCCGGGCTATGACTCTTCACCATGAACACATGGAAGGAGAAGTTCTAGACAAATAGGAAAGTAGAAATGAGAAGGACCCAGTTCGGACAAAAATTATTAAGGATATAGCGACCATACAGATACAGACTTACAGGAAAAATCTCGCACTAGGAAGGATTGGACAGACTCTGACAGAGATCAAATGGAAACTGGCACAGGGACGCGAGTTGCTAGGCCCTGCTGAAAAGGCTTCAGGTCCTAGTGGAAAGGCTTCAATTCAGATAGCATCCTTTGATGAGGATAAGTCTAGTGATCCTGATAGTTTTTTCTTTGAATTTTGATTTAGATGAAGGAAATAAGCAAGTCTGTTTTGATATTTAGTGACAATAGTAGAGACATTCATTATAGAAATAGTGGATGGATTCTCATGACCTTATTCAAATTTTGGAATGGTTTTAATGCTGACCGGTGGTCACCTGGTTTCCTTCGGGCAGGTGACTAACCGGAGGTTTTGGATGTAAAAACTTTTGAAAATAGTTAATACATAGAGTTCTATAATGCTTACAAAAAAAAAAAACAACACCGAAATCAGTCCATCCGCTAACTATGAATGTAATCTAAGCATACATCTACAAAAAGATGAACCTATGATGCTAGAGTTGAGCCCTAACCCAAGAGCTTCATCCCTCTGAATTAAATTATTGCTATATCAAGGGAATGCTTCTCGTTTTCATTAAAATATAAAAAACACACAAGAGTGATCAATCACAATGTTCCAACTCAAAAATTCTTATTGGCTACAATGAACAAAAGTACAAATCCTAATGAGGCTCTAAGCCTTATTATTTATACAACGAAAGTTACCAACAACTTCCTTAAATTTAGTGAGGCTTGTCTCCCAATCTTGAGATCAACTTTTCTTCAACTATCGCTGGTTTGGTTGCCAATGATCTTAATGGATCGACTGCCTGCAACTTCGAGTTGATGAGATTTGATGGAGGAATATTCAAATGAGTGAGGAGTTAAGGAGGGAGATCATCTCCTAAAATCCCTCTTGCTTGTCTCCTTCAATTTCCTTCACTTTAATTAGCCAAAATTTTCTCCAAAACCTGCAATCAATGCACAATAGACCACTAGACATGACATCTCATATTACCCTTCCGATTAAGCAAAATATAACAAAACATGTACATAATTATGAGAAAAGTTTATTTTAGTAAGTTGAAGAGTTGTATTAAGGTCCATATAATTTACCCATTGATTAGCTTCATCATTACCCCCTACTGAAAGTGTTGCTCATCCTCTGAGCAACGCAATCTATGTCCATGTATATCATTGCTTTGGTGGTCTCCTTGACATTCCAGGCTTTTACTGTAGTCACCTCCTCTTCTGGATAAAACCCTGCATGCTTCTCTATCTCCTCCCACTACTTTCTTTCTTCTTCCTCCTTTCTCCCTTCTAACATACCCAAAAGCAATGGTGGACTAAGTTTCAAGCCAATTCAGTTGACTTTGAGTCTTTGCAATGCTTGCTTATACATTGGGGTCCTTTCTAGTGCATCCATCATTTTGTTAGGAGAATGATACTCCCTGATCTTTAGGTTGTGGGGCAAGGTGTTCCATCTCCTTTATCAGGCTTGTTGGCTTTCATCCCCTAGAAATCTCAACATGTCCTCAAAATGAGTGACTTCTTTCTCTTGTGCAACTAGGTATCTTGGTGCAAGCTGGGGATCATTGGCAATGAGGTTGTGGCTGCTAATGATAGCCATGGAATTGGGTTGTTCTGCTTTGATGAAAAGGGGTTTTGTTTCTTCTCTTTCCAATACCATTTTTACTTCTATAGCCCTGGCCTCCTCATGATCCATCCACGATGACAAGGCCATCAATTGTAAGTCCCCTAGATTTGGATTAGGGTCCCACACATGCAAATTTGTTAGGGCCAAGTTATGTAGGTAGAATTTAGATATCTTGGCTCTGTCCTCTAGGGTGCTTTGGTCACAAAGGTCAATGAACTATCAATAGGATTGGAAACGCATAGTTCCTATTTGTGCAAGGGTTTTTATCTGAAACTGAAACCATTGTTCTTTGAGGTATAAGGCATATGATTTTGTTGGAATCTTGCATTGGAGTGCCTCCATGGATAGAATTTTCATAGTTACCAATTCTCCCTCCTTCTCTTGTAGTTTCCTCCTTAACCATTTTTTCTCAACCTCTAGTTGAGATTTCATCAATCTTTCCCTATCTCTTATTCTACTCAACTCTTTGACCATTTCTATCAAATTTTCTTCCCTATGGCTTGCATCTTCTACACTTTCTGATTTATAAATTTTCATCTAATGATGTGTCCTTGCTCTCTCCTTTTCAATTTCAAATAATAGAGGGATGGAAAATTTTTGTGGTATCACTCTGCCCCCCTCAATGAATCTGTAATAGCAGCTGAGGTTTGGTTGTGGGATAGGTTCTTGGGAATCTCCCTTTATTTTTCCTTGAGTGTTTGCTGCCTCTTTTCCTTCCCTTTTCCCTTTCATTCCTTCCTTATCTTATTTCTTTGTTTGCTATAGTTTTAACAGGGTTTCCTAAAGGACCTTTTTGCTTCCTATGGGACTGTCTACGTTTCTTGTAGGAGACCTTTCCCTTTTTTGAAAGGGCTCAAAGGTTCTTTAAATTTTTTTGCTGAGGTTGACCTGGTGATAGGCCTCCTCACATAGGTGATTGGTGACCTTGGGGAAGCTTGTTGTGATGTGCCTTCTTCACCTCTCTTTCCTAGAGGGACTAACTTCTCTTGTTATTTTAGTGAGTCATCTATGATAATGGGAATCTTGGTAGGGGTTTGAGGTCTCCCTTGTTTTATCCTGGTACTATTCCTTGTTTTGAAGTATAGGAGAGTCTGACTTTGCCTCTTTCCTTTTGATTTGATAGGTGTACTTAGAGCAGTTAAGGCAACAATTTCCTCCTTCTCTGTGGGCTCCAGTGACACCCTTGGAGATTCCTCTTCTTCCTTTCTTTGTACTTCAGGACTTGGCTCATCCTTTTGTGTTTATTACCTGTTTTATTTTCCATCCTTTGTGCCATCTAGTTTTGCCTCCTCTTCTTTAGTCTCTTCTTCCTCTTCTTGATGTTCTTCTTATTCAAACTCTTCTCCCTCTTCTTTATCACTAGAAGTAGGGCCATTGTCATACTCAATGGCTTGAATTTCATCTTCCTCATTCATGTCTGCAAATGTGGACCACATAATAGCGATTCTCAAGTTGTATAGGGCATCTTCTAGTATGAGTTTGATTAATCCGTGATATGAAAACTATTGATGGTTCCCTTATTGTACTTTGATGCTCATGTCTATAATTGATTGTAACAAAAAGTAAGGCACACTAAGTCTTTTATGAGGAGGTATCTCTTCTCCAAATCTCAGCTCATGGAGGAGTCTAAACTAGTACCCATAGACTATACTAAGTCTACCCTCACA
>APFE031193452.1:53504-65493 GCA_000404065.3 Pinus taeda | reverse complement strand
CAACTTCTGGATTTCCATTCTTTCCTCTAGCTTCTAGATGAGTAGCTTGTACAGATACCTCATCTATACTAGTGGGATTAAACATGAGGATGGTATGCCTCATGTAGCTGTCTAGACCACCAATGTACTTCAAAAGAGTTTATGGTGAGTCTAATGAGATGCCCAACATCAATGCTCTCTTTCTAAACTCTTGAGTATACCCTTGCACAATTTTCCCTTTCAACTGCCGAAGAGTTTTCCAACTCATCATGGCTTGTTGCATGTAGACCAATGGATAGCATTTTTTTTTGATTGCAGAAAGAAATTCACTCCAGATAGAGATGGTCTTGCCATGCTTCTTCATATTAGTTTGGGTTCTGCCTTCCCACCAAACCAAGGCAGTGCCTCCTAGACATAGGCTTTCCAGCTTAATTTTATTCTTGTTTGAGTCTATGTTTTGTACTCTGAAATACACATCAATTTGTCTAATCCAATTATCCAACTTTTCAGCATTTAGCTCTCCATCATATATAGGCAAAACAAATTTAACATCTAGTTTAATCAAAGATGCTTTCTTATTATGCACAGGGCTATTAGGAGGTGTAGGAAAGCTTTCTTCTTTCCCCTTTCCTTTTGAGTGGTCATGGGAATGAGATTCATCTTCTTCTTTATCTTGTTTAAAGCTTGATGAATATTCATCCTTATGCTTTCTAAAGTCCCTATATATTTCTTCTACCATAGACTTTATAGCTAGGAAAGTTTCTATGAATTGAGGGTCTGGCCCTATAGAACCTTCCTCCGACGTTGCCTTCCGAGAAAAGACTCTCCCAATTTTAGGATTAGTTTCCACCAACTCTCCCTCTCCTAATATGAGCTTCAATCTAGTGAGCATTCACAGCTAAACCAACACAAGCTTGTCTAATCTTATAGCCTAGCGCTCTGATACCACTTGATCTGATAATCACCCTATGAGTGCCATCAGTTGAGGATTTATTAAAGAAAAGGTATTACAGACTCATGTGATGGTGTGTGTGTTCTGTGTTATTGAAACAACGGATCGATCAGATTGCCAATACACAGAAAATCAGTGGAAAGACATCACAGAAATACAGTGAGCAACACAAAGACACAAACAATTTTTAATAAGGAGTTCACCCTATTCTCTGGGGCTATGTCTCTGGTCCAACTTCAGTGGTGGCCTTGTTTTATTATGTCTTTTAGCAGAGAGATTACAATACATGGACTTAATATGGGTTATCCTGAAGCAGATTTTGCTTGGCAGGGCGGTTCTTGGATTCCCCAAGCTACTCGGAGTACACAAACTCTCTTCTTCCTACCAGCTCTGTGACCCTTGGTCTACAGTGGAAAGAGTCAAATGTGATGCTCAGTATGGACAGATTCCTCTATGGAAAGGCTTGAATCTTCAAGCTCTCTGGTGCTTGATGCCGCCTGTGGTCAGCTCAACCCTCTGTCTCCTCCGCTTTGCTTTATTGTTCTCTGTCTCTCTTGGTCGGTTGGATTCCTCTCAATTCAGGTTTCCAATCAACTCTCCTCCCCGTTCGACTGTCTCTGTTCATTGCTTTAGCCATTCGATCCGTATGCCTATTCAGTTCCTCTCCTGCCTACGTCGATTCACCTTCTGCAGCTGCGCTTGGAGTTCCTTGTTCGGCATCAGCATGAATGCCTAGGGAGTGGCCACATGTCCCCATCTAACTGGTGCCAGCATGCTTCGTTGGTTCGTTTCTTCAGTTACGTCGTGGATGCGTTCTTCCTCCACTGTGGCGGTCAAACGGATTCCAAATCCCTTTAGAGCATGGCTTAATTCCCTGTCGATTCTGCTTCTTTCTATCGGGCACAATCTCAGCCATCTGATCTGGGCTCCTCACAATCCGACGTTATATGCACGTCGAGCGTGGTTGACTTGCTCGACTGATAGCACGTGATCAATGATGATTTTCTCTCTCCTCCGCCACCACGCGTCGATCGGTGTATGGGATCGCTCTACTCCTGTCAAAAACCTCTTACCGTTCAAGGGTGCCCCGATCAAAACCGCCAGTTTCCAGGGCATGGGTCCCGCTTTTGTACTTTAGTGCTTTTACCTTTTTTTGCCCGTAGTGCTCTATTTCCCCCACGTGACCGGGTGCTCGGGTTTTCCCATTTTGGCCTCGTTCACGTAACGATGCGTGAATAGTGCTAGGCGCTAATCGCGCATCAAAAGTCACCTCCTTTTTCCGATCCGAGGCTCCCAAGGGCTACTGCGCTTTGACCAAGGTCCTGGTCGTTCCGTGCTGGTTACCATTACCATTGGTTTAGGGTGTCCTTGATGCTGTTTTGGATTCTTTAAAGATTTGTTTCGTTCTCATATAGTCAAGGTTCTTTGACAATTGTTTATGGATCCGATTTGGATCACTTACATACAATTGGTAACTGATTTCTGGCAGTCCCACCCTATTCGGGTAAACGAGGATCACCTAGAAGGGTTCATTCACAAATTGAAAGCTTTGAAGGGGATTTCTAGAACTTGGGCACATCAGAAGCGGAAGAATGATGACAACACTCTGCATGAAGCAAAACATGCCATCACCACTCATGAAGACTCCTTGGATGGCACATTCATATCAAAAGAACATAAAGAACACTACTCCTCCCTCATCAAGAAGCGGACCCAAATACTGAAGGATAGAGAGGAGAGATGGAGACTTAGATGCAGGGAAATCTGGCTCACTGAAGGGGATGATAATACTAAGTTTTACCACAAATTTTCCAATGGAAGGAAAACAATAAACACCATTTGGGAGCTACAAAATGAATAGGGACAATCAGTCACGTCTCAGAAGGATTTGGCCAGTTTAGCCACTACTCACTTTAAAAGCATATACAAGGCACCGATGACTGTTAATATCATGGAAATTATGTGTTTGGCATAACACTTTCCAAGATTTGTGGAACAAGAGGATTTTGAGGACCTTACAAAGGAAGTGTCTAAGGAAGAACTGGAGGCTACTATCAAATGGTTTAAGAAAGACAAGAGTCTCGGGCCTGACGGATGGACAATCGAATTCCATATTGCTTTCTTCGAAATCCTTGGGGAAGACCTACTTAAAGTTGTGGAGGACTATAGAAGGAGAGGAAGATTATCCTCTGCCATCAAATCCACCTTTATTGGCCTCATCCTGAAATCAGCCCATCCTACCTCCTTCAATGACTTCAGACCCATATCTCTATGCAGCTGCCTTTACAAAATCACTGCCAAGATCATTTCAAATCGCTTTAAGCCTATTCTATCCAATCATATTTCCTCAGAGCAATTTGCATTCCTACAACATAGACAGATACATTGATGAAAATGAGATCCGTGTATAAGACCAGAATCCCAATTTCATTAGAATCTCGAACCTGGCCCCATTTATAATCGCCACAATTATACAAGATGGGTGTCTAAGTACTAAAACTCTACCACAACCAATAATACAAACAGATGGGAGTACTGTATAAATTCTGCTCCAATCCACTTGACACGGATATCAAAATATATATTATCATTCTATAACACACCATTCAAACAACAATTGACTACATGAAGCAGATGACCAAGACCACGTCTCCCACTTCTCGATAACACATAGACAAGCACGCAAAGCCTCTATAGCTCGTTCACGAACAACCACTGATGGATCCCGAAGTGAAACCCGCACGACATCCACAAAGTCAGGCACATGTACATTAAATACTATTGGTGCATTTTCGACCATTTATTTCAAAATCAAAAAAGCTGCAAACCGGCGATACTCTAAATGCGCACAGATATGATACCAATGACTGGTTAAGCGATCCAGTTTCTGACTTACGCCAATTTCACAGTGCCAATGTAGTTTTCCATGGCTCTGCTCCGAGGTTTAACTTAGGCAAATTGATATTAAACCGAACAACATTATACATTCATAATTATATTCGGTCAAGTAATACATAACAGTTACACAGTAATTCATGGCAACGAGTTAACAATATAGAAATGAACTTTTAACAAAAGACACACACGCAGGCATATATAAATAACATGGAACATGATCACACAGCAGATATAATTAACACAGTGCATGCTTATATATATTTACAAAACAACTGAGTCCTAAGGCATTCCAGCCTTAGAACCAAATCACTGTCGATTACATCTTGTTCACTCACAATTGTCTACCAGAACAAATATATCTCACGCCCTCTCGATCTCTGTCTTATATAAGAAGCGTTTGAAAGGAAGAACTGATCAGAACCGCTCCTTCTTCTCCCACAAAAGACGCATGCATGCTTTAAATTGGTGTTATCCACTTTAAATCTAATTTTTTCTGATTTAAAGCAAATTTTCCTTTGTTCTGCTTCCATGGCCCATGTTTGCTCACTTTGGTGCTGGGTGCTCCCGCATCAGACTCCCGAGGCACAAAAATTTATGACCTCCTGGTCATATGCTTCTGGTCTTCGTAATATCAATTTTTTATCCATTGCATTCCTTCACTAGAATTGCTTCCATGATTTTCTATGAGCTGCAACCAACCTCTACAGTAACAACGTCCTCTCTTACATGATACCTCACCAAGCCCTCCGCACTCGGTATTTTGGCATCCTTCTCTAGGTCGCTGTAAATCTTCTCACCTTCTGCTACCGCCATCTGCACAATAGCAAGACCATAAATTCTCCATCTTTAACACAGCTGTACCTCTTTCCGCTTCTGCTCGCTCTTAGGAATCCTTTCCCTGCTCTGATACCACTTGATGAAAATGAGATCTGTGTATAAGCCCAGAATCCCAATTTCATTAGAATCTCAAACCTGGCCCCATTTATAATCGCCACAATCATACAAGATGGGTGTCTAAGTACTAAAACTCTGCCACAACCAATAATACAAACAGACGGGAGTACTGTATAAATTCTGCTCCAATCCACTTGATACGGATATCAAAATATATATTATCATTCTATAACACACCATTCAAACAACAATTGACTACATGAAGCAGATGACCAAGACCACGTCTCCCGCTTCTCGATAACACATAGACAAGCACGCAAAGCCTCTACAGCTCATTCATGAACAACCACTGATGGATCCCGAAGTGCAACCCGCATTGCATCCACAAAGTCAGGCACATGTACATTAAATACTATTGGTGCATTTTCGGCCATTTATTTCAAAATCAAAACAGCTGCAAACCGGTGATACTCTAAATGCGCACAGATATGATACCAATGACTGGTTAAGCGATCCAGTTTCTGACTTACGCCAATTTCACAGTGCCAATGTAGTTTTCCATGGCTCTGATCCAAGGTTTAACTTAGGCAAATTGATATTAAACCGAACAACATTATACATTCATAATTATATTCGGTCAACAAATACATAACAGTTACGCAGTAATTTAGGGCAACGAGTTAACAATACAGAAATTAACTTTTAACAAAAGACACACACATAGGCATATATAAATAACATGGAACATGATCATGCAGCAGATATAATTAACACAGTGCATGCTTATATATATTTACAAAATAATTGAGTCCTAAGGCATTCCAGCCTTAGAACCAAATCGCTGTCGATTACATCTTGTTCACTCACAATTGCCTACCAGAACAAATATATCTCACGCCCTCTCGATCTCTATCTTATATAAGAAGCGTTTGAAAGGAAGAACCGGTCAGAACCGCTCCTTTTTCTCCCACAAAAGACGCATGCATGCTTTAAATCGGCGTTATCCGCTTTAAATCTAATTTTTTCTGCTTTAAAGCAAAGTTTCTTTTGTTCTGCTTCCGTGGCCCATGTTTGCTCGCTTTGGTGCTGGGTGCTCCCGCATCATACATGAGGCCATTGCCATGGCCCAGGAACTCCTTCATTTCGTACATTTGAGGAAACTGAAAGGCATGATATTGAAAGTGGACCTATCTAAGGATTTTAACATAACAAATTGACTCTATATCAGACTTTTATTGACCCATCTTGGTTTTCCAGATACATTTATCAAATGGATTATGTACTGCATAACAGATATTTCTTATAGTGTTCTTTTAAATGGGGAAGCCACCCAGTTTTTTTCATCGGACAGAGGACTCAGGTAGGGATGTCCCCTCTCCCCTCAACTTTTCCTACTAATCATGGAAGGACTAAGCAGAGCTATCAGATCGGCAAGGAGCAGGTGTTAGTTGGCGGGTATCAAAATCACTAAGAACTGTATTCTCACACATCTCTTATTCGTAGATGACGTTCTCATTTTCTTAAATGACAGTATAGGGGATACTTCAGCCCTTCAGAATATTTTCAATCTTTTTCAGCAGGCAACGGGGATGGTTATTAATGATAGCAAGTCTACACTTATAGCCATTGGTTGCTCGCAGCATGAGACCGTGTTCACAACCCAACATTTTCCCATCTCTTTACTGAAGTTGGAGGATGGATTGAAATATCTGGGTTTCAAACTCAAACCATATGGCTACAAGATTGCAGACTGGACCTGGCTTATTGCC
The DNA here is from genome assembly GCA_000404065.3 of Pinus taeda. Classification (NCBI taxonomy): domain Eukaryota; kingdom Viridiplantae; phylum Streptophyta; class Pinopsida; order Pinales; family Pinaceae; genus Pinus; species Pinus taeda. The sequence goes on along the minus strand of APFE031193452.1, from coordinate 59,001 downwards.
AAAGTGGAGAAACGCCTTAATGTGTGGTATCACAGATACCTCTATCGTGTGGGAAGGCTTGTTCTCATTAAGGTTGTGATAGAAGCTATTCCAGTGTTTTGGATGACTCTTGCTTGGATTCTAAGAGGAATCTTGAATAGACTACAAAACTTCTATTGCAGATTTCTTTGGAAAGGTAACCAACCAGGCATATTATTTTCATGGGTGAAATGGGACACAATAGCCAAGCCCAAGAAATGGGGTGGTTGGGGAATTAAAAGACTGGACTTATTCTCCAAAGCACTGGTGGCTAAGCTCGGCTGGCAAATCATCACCGCTAAAGTCTCTGGACCCGGGTGGCTCACAGAAAGTACATTTGGCCTGTGGATATGATGGATTGGTTCCGACAATAGCACAGGGTCACAAACAGTATATCCAACATTTGGAAGGCGGTAATCAACTCTATACCTCTCATTCGGGAAGGTACAACTTGGAGAATCAAGGAAGGTAATGTAGTTCGTATTGGCACGGACCCATGGATTGGATCTGGCAATGCGCACAGAATGTTAGCAAAGTTGATTCGACGCCTTCACATCCAGAAAATCACTCATATTAGACATATAGTAGACAAAAACAACTCTTCCATACTATTACAGGCCTGGAAAATAGCACAAGACTTGGACATACCACAACAATGGTAGCAGGAATGGTATGATTACATTGAAGCCCTTACTTAGGCTCATATTCAGATAACTGAAGGACCAGATGAGATTATCTGGGCATTTTCTAAGCACGACACTTACTGTCCAAAGGATGGATACCTTAAGTTGATGGAACATTTCAAACCTCGGCACATCAACCCTGCTTGGAAAGTACCCTGGAAACTCAAAGCTACTCCACGAGCTCGCCTACTTATGTGGAATATACTATTTGACAAGATATCGACTGGACTCAATCTGATGAAGAGAGCTTTCTATGGTCCTTTCTGGGGCCATCTCTGTCGTAATAACGAGGAGAGTACTGAACATCTCTTCCTAAATTGCCCCATCATTAAGGAACAATGGAGCTACATTATTGCTCACTATCCTATCTTAAAAAAATGGCAAGGTAGGAACATCATGGATGCCTGGAATCTATGGTGTGAAAACCATAGTGGAAAAGCTATAAATATTCCTTTTCTTATTTGTTGGTATTTATGGATCGCAAGGAATCAACCAATATTTAATCTAAAGAACCCACACTGGCTTGCTATCATGACCAATACCACTGTTATCACCCAAGTTGTTCCCTATGATTCCCAAGGGAATACAGCCGGGGTAACCACTAACCAAACTTTGGATTATAGATCCTAGCCTATCTATAATCAGAGAGGGCTCTCTCTTTAAGTTTCAACTATGCTTTGCGAGTATTTTTGGCTAGTTAAAAGTTTCAGTTTTCTGTTTAAGACTTTGGTTGGTGAACTTTTGTTGTAAGAAGGGCATGAAGAGTGCAGAAGATGCTAATCCATTGGGCATATGGAGTTAGAAAAGTGAGATAGTTCTGGTGCCTGTGATGGAGAAAGTTTTGCTGCAAGGCTATATGGCTATTGTTAATATAATTTTCCGATTTAGTGAGTGAAACAATGGTGAGATATGGAGTTACCAACAGTGTGATATCAACTCGAACAATAATCTCTACTTAGTAGCATAATGAATTACCAAATAGTGACTGTGAGATATTCAGAGCTTATTGGAGCAGTTAAGAATTCCAATTTAAACAGCTGAAACTTATGAAAAACATTTATAGTAGTGAAGATAGATTGAGATCAGGGTGTCTCCATGGACAAATCCTGAGCTATTCTTTTCTTTCTTTCCTAGATTTAGAACAACATGTGATAGTCATGAGTTAAAACAAATAACAGAAACATTAACATAGATAGAGAAACACTTATTATATCAAGTCATAGCACTAGAATCCTGTAGCATTCAATGGTTCCAATCACAGCATGCACCAGTCAGACTCAGTTCCTATAAACTCCAAGCTTTATTTATAACATCCTTCTGAAAGTTACAGCCGAGTTCTCATTTCTTCATAAGAGAACAACAAACGAACAACAACCCCTTGAAAGTTTGTGCGAGGGGGAATATATATAAGAGGTTTTACAAAATATCTGAATGTTGAGTCATTTGATACATTAACTATGCTCACCAAATTTACAAAATATCAGATAAGAAAGTTATTGCTACTCTGAATGTAAGATAAATGGTCTTTAATGCTGTCAGGCCTCTTCTTGACCTTTGGAGGAGACTGAGTCGGTTGAGCATTCTGCTTTAATGCTGAATGATGTGAATGATGTGTCTTTATACTCTGTCATGCTGTAGCTTTTTTCGGCCCTGCTACCTGTAGCTGTCATTGTTGCTTTTGGTGGCCGAATCTTCCTGCTGAGTTGGCTCATTCCACATTTTGGTCATAGTATATGCATCACACTTTCTGAATGTGATGACTTATATATTTCTATGACAAAACTTTGATGAAACCCCTTGTTTATAATAATAACTGTATCATTGAGGTCCACCATTCTTGCATAGGCAATTGATGCCTCAAAATTGCATCCAAAGTCTCATCTTCCTCTGTGTATTTGTAGAAGTTCGGAGGCACTTCAAATAAATGGCTGATCTCATTCATAATATAAAATAAATTCTCTACTCAGTCATAGAGACTCTGCCCAGATGCTGGCCCTGTTACCTGTGAGCTGCTTGATCCTTGACTGATCTGATTGGTGGCAAATGTGTTCACCCTTTTTGCATAGACCTCATGTGATAGCCATTTTCCTGCACTGTTTAGCAAGCTGGGAAGACCTCTGCCCTGTAATGCTGCAAATTTGTCCATGAACCTATTGACCTCTGTTTGCATGTCCTGGCTTCTTCTATCCAATGTCTACATCAGGCTTTTTAGTGTGAGGACCCTCTTTATTATCTGGATAGTTTTTGTCCTGTTGGAGATCCCAATTGCTGCCAGCTGAGGACCTGTCTAGTTATTAAGCACATTGATCATTCTCCTGGCTATCTCAGGCATACTGCCTAGAGATGCCCTTGCTCTATGCACTTCCCTTTGTGCTTTGCCTATGAGCTCCATTTGCTCATGAATAGTTTCAATGTATTGCCACTGATCCGTTATTGATTGGCCAATGTGGGTCCACAAAACTGTCCTGATCTCAGCCACCACTTTGTCAAGGGTGAGCTCTTTCTCCAGCTCCTTTATCCTTTCTTTGAGAGCTTTTATTTCTCTCCCTTTCTCAGCCACATTCTGCTTAGATTTGTCATACTTCTCATTTAGCTTGGCCAAATTCTCCTTGGCTCCATTCAGTTCTGTCATCTGGGCTTCGAGGGCCTGGATCTCACTCATCAATTTCTGCATGTCGAAGCTCGGAGCCTACTCTGTAGTTGGTGCTGGTACTGGTGCTGATGTTGATGGTGCTGTTGGTTCTGTGGGAGGATGGGTAATCTTTGGGGGCTCCTCAAGGTTTATAACCTATGGAGGGGGCTGAGAAGTCTAGCCTCCCTCTTTCTGCTGTAGAGCTGCCTGCAGTGCAGCGTCTGTGTCTTCCAGCCTCCCTTCTGTCTGCACTAGTTGCTTGTGGAATGCTACCAGCAATGTAGCTACCTCCTGGTCTTGCCTCTGCTGAGCAACCTCATCTGTTTGGGGGTGAATGGTTGCTGGGAGCTTCACCTTCCTTCTTAGGGCTGCAAGGTCTGCATCTCTTATCTTTAGCAGCGATTGTATGGCTTTTGGATCCTTGGGGTCATGCCCAAGCTCTATAATTATATCCTCCAAAGACTTGATCCTGTTGTCTTTGGCCAGGGAGGATGCCTTCTCCAACTCAAGTTGTGCAGCTGTATTATTTAGGCTGTTCTCCAACCTATTAGCCAACATTGTTTTGTCTACCAATGTTGCATAGACCATCTCACCCATTTGCTTGTGAAGCTCTATTTGGTCCATAGGGTGGATGTCCTTTGCAAGAACCTCAAGGTTGGTTCTTATATAGTCTGCAGCTAACTGTGGCTGCAGCATGGTGGGCATGAAATGACTCATGGTAATTTTACCTTCTGTGATGTCATAGGCTGACATAAGCCTTTGTTGATTGGTGGGGGCCATCTTCAGCAACTGGTTGTAGATTTGGAGCCTGAGTGGATCATTTCTCCTCTTGATCTCAATAAACTGTTGCTTGATACTTGCCTCTGATCTCCTTTGATGGCTTGAGGAGCTAACCTCTCCTCCAATAGTTCTCTCTTGTTCCTGCTGAAAGGAACTGGCAGATGCCTCCATACTTGGTGGGTCCATTCCCAACGATTTCCCCATAGGCATTTCTTCCTCAGAGAGGGGATTTAATCTCTGCCTTTTCTCCCCTTGATTTGTTGACATGGTGAGGGGAGTCTCCTGTTCTCTGTCCCTCTTCTTTCCCTTTTCCTCCTTTTTTGGAGTTTGAAGAACTGAGGCCTCCACTGCCTTCTCTTGCCCAGAAGGCATTTTCTCTTGAGCCTGTTGCTCAGTGGGTGTTGAGGCTTCAGCCATTTGCTCTTGCTGCATAGGCTGCCCCTCTTCTTGATGTTCTTCCTACTGTTCGAGCTCCTTTTCCACTTGCTGTTCTGCTTGCTACTCTGTCCTAGGAGGTGGCTATTCCTGCTCCACTTGTTTGCCTTTGTCTTTGTTTGATTCCTGTTGGGTGATTCCGGCTGCTTGCTGCTGGGCTGTGGAAGATGAGGCAGCTGCTCCAATTTTCCTTTGACAGGAAGAAACCTGCCCACAAGTTTCCAAGTCATCCTCTTTTTCAAGATTTCTTGCTTCTCTTCATAGCATTTCTTCTTTACCAATTGGCTCTTCTAAGGTGCCTTCTTTCCAGCTTAGGGCATTGGCATACTGCTCAATATGAGGTAGTTTCACATGAGCATAGCCACCCAATTTGTATTTTATCCTCCTAAGGGAAATGAAGTGATTGGGGTCATAAGGCACCCATTTGAAACTGGTTTGAAGTCTGAGGGTCTCTAGGATCCTATCAGCTTCCTTCCATCCTTCCTCCTTATTGTACAAAAAGGGGCCCAGCTGATTTCTCACCTTTAGTTGCACCTTCTTGTTTTTACTTTGGAAATGGACATAGTCTACATTTCCAAACTGCTTAAAGTACTCTTGATCCAAGTGGATATTGGTGGCCACCCACAAATTCGACTTGGATCCCCTCTAGTGCTTCATGCAGTTTTTTTCAGTTTCCTTAATTATAGCACAATTTACTATTTTTAGCAGTTTTTCGGGTCCTAAACTTCTGGAGCCGTTTTGAGGCCCTAAACGACGTTTTTTGGGAAATCTACCGCCAGCGATTATGCATGATTAAAAATCGTCTTTTCCGTCGTAGTCCTCGGAGAGATCTTTCAAACGGGCTATCATGCGCGTCAAACGGAGATAAGATGACCAATTCGCGACCCCGGGAAGTTGATGTACCAACATACCCAAAAACGGGGCCCACAATTTGGCGTTTCATCTTCCA